>JABUOV010000025.1:446257-628757 GCA_025617405.1 Perca schrenkii
TGTGTGTGTGTGTGTGTGTGTGTGTGTGTGTGTGTGTGTGTGTGTGTGTGTGTGTGTGTGTGTGTGTGTGCGCACTTGTGTGCGTGTGTGTGTGTGTGCGCGCACGTGTGTGTGTGTGTGTGTGTGTGTGTGTTTGTGTGTGTGTGTGTGTGCGCACTTGTGTGCGTGTGTGTGTGTGCGCGCACCTGTTTGTGTGTGTATGTGTGTGCGCGTGCATGTGTGTGTGTGTGTGTGTGTGTGTGTGTGTGTGTGTGTACCTACCTGTGTGTGTATGGTATGAGCAAGGAGAAGAGCAGGAAGTTGGCGGCTCCCTGGTCCTCACTTGTGTGGAAGAACAGTTCCAGCACTGAGGGATCTTTGACCAGAGCGACACACAGCTGGTTCAACAGGAGGACCAGCTCCACCTCCACCACACTGCCGCCGCTGTCTGGAGACGATTACATACCCAGGGAACTGTTTAAACATTTTACCAGCTACACCTGCAGCATGTCAAACCACTTCCTAGTTTACCACTTAAACCAATTAGATGTCATTAGATGGAAAAACCAAGCCCAGTGTCTTTAAAGGGATTAGTTACTTTAAGCAAAAGAGAAAGATATCCACTGGTATGAAGGCTTTAGTTTGTTACCTAGTTTTTATTTTATTTTAAAGGAAATTTATTTAATTTACTTTTAGGTTAACCACAAACTAAACAAACACACTTACATGCCAACAGAGAATATAACATATTAATGGTGGCAAAAAGTTTTAAAATGACCTTAATATTTTTCTTTCAACCCCCCTGTTGTCCTCGGGTCAAATTTGACCAACTGTTTTCAAAATGTTTCTATATCAGAAATTTTTTTTTGGGGGGGGGGGGTTTCAACCAAATTGTCAAAAATAATGACGTGGATGGTTCCGAACAATGCTCTTCACAAGTATAATAAATGATCAGTTCACTACTTTCATTTAATGTGGGTGTTTTATTCAATTTTATAACATTTGAAGAAAATAATTGATAAAATAACTTTGAAAAAAGTGACAAAAATGTCAGAAAAAAAAAACAAGAACAAAAATGTTGGAAAAAATCAACAAAGAACTCCGGAAAAGTGACAAAACGTCTGAAAAAGTGACAAAACCTCAAAAAACATGGTTTAAATAAAAAAAGAACAAAGCGACAAAAGCTTCTTACGCTTTACATTTTAAATTTTGAACCAGAAATGCAAAAAGTTAAGAAAAAAATGTCATGTTTTCACATTGAACCTCTATTGTATCGAGGGCTTTTTGGTCTATGACTGCTCTAAGTTGAGACAGTAATTTTACATGTTTCTGTTCTGAGCTGGTTATTTGGTAATCTCACCCTAAGTCTCCAGGAAGCCAGTGCCCCGGGCAAAGAAATAGTCCCGCACACATAACACCCTGTAAAAGTTTTAAACTTTGTTCCAAATGAAAAAAAAACATCATCTAGCATAACAAGTTAGCTTTGGTTTACAGTCTTGTTGCTAAGCTAAGCTAAGCTAAGCGGCTTCTTGCACCAACAGAATGACAGATATGAGAGTGTTAGGCTACGTGCTTAATGTTTAATGCTTAATTCGGATTTTTTGCTCAGATCCGATTTTTTGTTTTGGCTGTCCACATGACCTTTTAAAATGTGGCCTATACCAGGTTGACCCGCATGCGCAAAAGTACTACAATAACAAATGACATCAGACGCAGCAAACTGTTGCACTAAAGTTAGGGAGGTTACGGAGGAAGTCAGCATTTTCGCTTTTATTTCAACATGTTTGTGTAATGGCAGCCGTAACATTAATGAGCAGGTGCTGAGAGGTTATGGTATGGTCCTTCTAGTTTTGACTGAATTGAAGTATCTCCCCAGACACTGATTAGATCTAACACCTCCCTCTCCCTCCATTGACTTGCTCCATTGTGTAGGCCTAGTCAAGTTTTTAATCTGACTGTCTGTGTGCTAACTTCCGCCAGGCGCATAATTGTGACAAATGTCGATGTAGATTGACGTAAAAGTCGCATCAAATCCGACTCAGTTGTTCACACTGCGGCCACATTGAAACAGATCAGACCTGGGTCTGATTCAGGACCACATATGGATATATATGTCAGGCAATCACAAATTTACAATCCGTTTTTAACATCTTGCAACATAATCTGGCTACTTTAAAATTGGTTCTAAACTCTAATAAAACTAAAGTCATGACTTTCACTAAGGGAAAATCATCAAAAAACAATGTCCCAACCATTTGTACACCTTTCAGGTACAGAAATTGAAGAAGTATCACATTATAAATACTTGGGCATTATCATTGATCAATCACTGTCTTTTACACTGCATGTCCAAGATTTGGCTTGTTTATCCTTTAAAGCAAAAAAAACAACTTGTAAATGCCACATTCTTGTCTCTTTTGGACTATGGTGACATTTTATATATGTATTCTACCTCCCAGTGTCTTCACGCTTTGGACACTTTGTTTCATTGAGCCTTAAGATTCATCACAAACTTAAAATCTCATACTCATCACTGTTTGCTTTACTCTCGGGTCGAGTGGTTCTCCATCTCAATTAGGCGTTGGATGCACTGGCATCTTTTTATTTATAAAGCAGTACTAGGACTACTTCCTCCTTATCTGAATGCTTACATCCTCCCAAGGTCTGCAGGGACATATCGCTTGCGTTCACAGGATCTGTTTTTATTGTCAGTCCCTAAAGCCCGCACTGACTTTGGCAAAAATGGCTTTTAATTTTGCAGCACCGTCTGCATGGAATCAGCTTCAGAATGAGCTACAGTTGAAGGAGTTGGTCTCACTTTATTCTTTTAAAGGCTTTCTAAAAGACCTTGCAGAAAGGCATTCTGTCTGTCATTGTTTTTATATTGATTTAGGACCCAGATTTTCTTAATGATGACATTGGTGTTCGAATATGATGAGTGAAATTGTGTCTATGTTTTTATTTCGTTATTGTCTTTGTATTTATTGAGTCCTAGCTGCTGCCACTTGCCTGCACTTGGACCCTCTTGTAAAAAGGATTTGTAATCTCAAGGAGTTTTTTTCCTAGGTAAATAAAGGTTTGAATGAATGAATGAATGAATGAATGAATGGAAGTAGTCTAAATCTGAGTTGAAAAAAATCAGACCTGGGTCTGATTCAGGACCACATATGGAAGTGATCTAAATCTGATTTGAAAAAAAACAGATCTGGGCTAGATTTGAGTGTTCACACTACTTCTGAAGAAGTCTGACCTGGTCACTTGACCCCAAAAAAAAATCAGATTTGGGCCACTTTTGGCTGCAGTCTGAATGTAGCATTATTGATCTTCTCAACTAACATTCGTCGAGGAAGTAAATAAGCATATTTGCCCCAAATGTCCTTTCGCCTCCAACTCACCAGTTCCACCTCCGGCTCCAGCGCAGGAGGCCAGCAGCATCATCAGCGGCCGTAGAACAGGTTTGTGGTGCAGCAGAGGCTGTCTGGCCTGAGAGAGAAGCATCTGGTACATCCTGAGCTGCTCCAGCTTCATGTCCTCAGTGAACTGTCTCCTCAGACTCCACAGAAACAGCCTCTCCATGACACCCTCCACGACCACAAACTCCAGGATGGGACCCATCGCTCCCCCTGTGTGCAACATGCGTGTGAGTTCAGCTGCGTTTCGAAACCGTTCCCTATCATGCAAACAGTGCACTATGTAGTGTGTTCGCCACTTTCCAGTGGTGTTCGCATTCTCCGCAGTTCATTTTATTCACTATGGTCTACTATAAAATACCTAGTCTGACGTGGTCATACTCAGATTCTAGTCAGTATATGAGTCTGATGCTGCTCCATTGGGCTGTGATTATGTGGGCGTGTTTCAACCGAACCAGGAAATAAAAGGCCTCTGCACTCAATTGGATAGACTTACAACCAATCAGAGCAACGGATAGATCTACAACCAATCAGAGCAACGGATAGACCTACAACCAATCAGAGCAACGGAGTGCGTGATGTACCGTAGGAAGGACGGCAAAAACATCTTTCCGATCGACAAATGCCTTGATCGTGGTTCTCTGTTCCTCTTTTAAAATGAACGCGCTGTCGATATCTTCTATAACAGACGCGATGGCAGCCATCTTTGTTGTAAACCAATTCAACCAAAGCGCTCTTTGGTGACGTGGTTTGATTACGTTACTGTTGATAGTCTGTCCATCATCGTATAAAGCCCGCCCCCTGACAATTTGATTGGTCCGAACAGCTCTGGTTCGAGCATATAGTTGCTCCACAACGGATCAAGTCCATGTTGTGGGTGGGGCTAAGTTCGGCTGGCATCCAGGCTATAAAATACCCACAATGCACTGCTAATTGGAGAGTGCATACGATGTACCCTACATTTTTACTCCTGTATACAGCAATGCAACGGCGTCGTGTTTTCCCGGAGGAAAATAAGAAGTAGAAGTGCCGGCGGAAACTGAAAAGGACAAATAAAACGGGCTTTCGTTTCTAAACAGTGGGAATGTAACAACCTTTATTATTCTCCTGAGTGCTCGGTTTGTTTCAGAGACGTATTAGAAGTCATTTTGTTTCATTTTTTTTTTTTTACATGTTGCTGCGCAAATAACCGGCGCATCTACTGACGCAACGATACGCTTTCGCTTCCAGTTAGTGTCCGAAATCTGGTTTGTTCGTTCCCTCTATAGTTCACTATTTAATAAACACTAGATAGGGAATAGTGAGTGAGTGAATGAGGGAACGGTTTCGAAAAAAACAGCTACTGAATACAAAGCAACGCGGCGGCATGACGCCACATTTTCTTCTTTGTTCTCTTACCTTGCCCCATCTCTTCCTCCATCAGCAGGAAGAGCATGTGTTCCACGTAGTTCTGGACGGCGCTGGCCTCGTCGGCCGGGATGGGGCCGAGGCGTAACGCTCCGGAGCCGCTAGCATGACCGGAGAGGAAACTCAACGCGCTGGTGCCGCTACGACCCGGTTCGTGTTTTTCCAGGATCTTTACTACCTGCAGACAGAGGGAGGTCGGAGCAGTCTGGATCACCGGAAGTACATTTCCAGGATAAAGCCTGACATCAGGCTTTGATCCCAAAAGCTAGCAAGCCATTCGCTAAAAATTTCAAGTTTTGAAGAAAATTTGGATGGTGCAACAAGGCCGGCCTGCTTGGTTCTTTCGGGTAAAGATTATAAAGATTTACAAAGAATATGTTTAGGGCAATTCCTCTCTAACTGGGAGGTTTTTGGGACCGATTGGTTGGATTGCTGTGGACGAAGTACACCTGGAGATACACTGGTGAGAGCCAATGAGGTTTAACCATGTATCAGCTGATTTAAATAGCTCACACTACTGTGTTGTGTCAACAGTTGACTTCATTTAATATTGTATGCGGCGTTTTCTTTTGCAAGGTGCAAATGTTCCACCAAAACATGTTCCTTCCCGAGACCATTCTGCAGAGCCACCATTGCTGCATCCGGAGTTTAGTGCCGCCCAAGACGATTCTGATTGGTTTAACCCTCCTGTTGTCCTCAGGTCAAATTTGACCCGTTTACAAAACCTTGCTATATCAGAACTTTGACAAAAGAACGTTAAAAAAAGTGAAAAAATATTTTGGAAAAAGCTACAAAAACAATGGAAAAATATCGACGAAAACATTTATTTATTTTTTTCAAAGAAATCGGAAAAAGTGACACAAAAAAAAACATCAAAAACATCGCCAAAGGTGACAAAAAAGGTGGAATAAACATCGAAAAAAGTGACACTTTTTTTTATAAAATAGACAAACACTTCGAGAACAGTGTAGAATTTTCGATCCAGAAAAACACAAAGTTGCATGGTCGACAGGAAGACAACACAAGTCAAGAGTTCAAAAAAAGTCATTGTTGACTTTTGCTTTCACACGGGTCTCCTGGGTTAAAGTCCTGTTGTATTATTATTAACCAGTCCTGTGTTTAATTGACCATTCATCCATTCACCTCAACTTCTCATTATTATTATCCTGCCTGTGAGGACTTTAGCACTCCTAATAGTACGTCATCTTGCACCTTTTTACCAAAATTTGGCTTGTCTGGCACTAGTAAACAACACCTAAATTTCAGGCTTCAAAACTTCCTTTGAAAAACGTTCTGGGAAACATCATGTTTTTCTGCGATCTGTTTGAAATTTTAAATAGTGTGAAATCAACTGAAATTAACAAAATCTTTAGTTCATTACTTATTATCTTCATGTGGCATTTAAAAAATATATATATTATTAATTATTATAGGAAATGTAAGACAGTAGACAACAAATCCCTTTGGGAGAGAGAGAGAGGAGAATGTAATTCACTGTCTGGACTTGTGTTAACCTTTGACCTAAGCTGCTTCACAAAAGGACCACACACACACACACACACACACACACACAATGCACTTGTACACACAGACACACAGACATAGAGTGCGTGTCGTGTGGGTTTTCTTGGCGGTGGCGGAGAGATTTGTTCTAAATGGATCCTGTGTTTAAGGGCCAAAGTCTGGGTCAGAAATGCACACACACACACACACACACACACACACACACACACACACACACACACACACTCTGTGTCTGCCAAACATTACGAGGAAATTAGGACAGACTAAGACTGAGGGACAGAAGAGATAAACCAACAGGAAAGTGAGTTTTTCTGCCTGAGATGTGATTGATTGATTGACTGATTGGTTGATTGATAGATTGGTTGATTGATTATTGGATGAATTGATTACCTGTGCCCAGTGGTTCTTGAACACAATCATGCAGGTCTCCGGGTCCACCCCTCTCAGCGTGAGAGACTTCTTCCGGTGGCCCCCAGCAACCACCGAGGCCATCATTTTGATTGGCAGTCAGCTGGTTATAGCATGTTGCAGCTGAGTGTGTGGGACGGTGGCCTGGACCAGGGGGCATCAGCTGGCTCTCTCTCAGCCCAGGATCAGGCTCTTTCCTTGGGCTCGGTGGGCAGCTGCTGGCCTGCTAGGAGGTGGAGAGAGTTGGCACGTTTTTTTTAATTATTCCTATAAAAGAGAAAATATGTACAGTAGTGAATGGAAATCAGGAAGCGATGCAGCAGTAATGTTGTGGATGGCTTGCAGAAACAAAGCTCCTTGAGCAGAAATGGATAAAGAAAAGGGGTCTTTTGAATGGAGAGTTGAGGTTCAAAGCCCTTACAGATGGTTCTCTCTCCACAAGACTAAAGTTATTGGCGTGTACTGTCGATGTGAACTGAGTGATTACGTTGAGTCTTAAATAGGCTACTTGAGCATAGAAAACTTAAAGGAACACGCCGACTTATGTGGACTTTGTCTTATTCACCGTGTCCCCCAGAGTTAGATAAGCCCATACATACCCTTGTCATCTCCCTGCGTGTTGTAACTCTGTCTGACGCCCAGACCGCTAGCCTAGCTTAGCACAGATCCTGGAGGTAACCGGCTCCATCTAGCCTACTGCTCCCAATAAGTGACAAAATAACGCCAACATGTTCCTATTTACATATTGTGATTTGTATAGTCACTGCGTGTACAACTGACAAGATCAGATGAGACACAGCCATCTTCTAACCGTATACATACTGGGAACTATATTCTCACGAAGGTGAAGCACTGCTACTTGGGGCGGAGTGATTAGCGCAACACCTGAAAAGCACCGTTGTACTCTCTGCTCCTCACCACGGCACTTCTCAGGTGCAAATCACTCCGCCCCAAGTAGCAGTGCTTCACCTTCATGCAAAACGTATGATGCCTTAAAAGTCCCAGGGCATGAAAATGTCACTTCATGAGGTTTTTTAACATTAATGTGAGTTCCCCCAGCCTGCCTATGGTCCCCCAGTGGCTAGAAATGGTGATAGGTGTAAACCGAGCCCTGCTCTACATTTGAGAAAATGAAAGCTCAGATGGACCAATCAGGAATCTTCTACTTATGATGTCATAAAGAGCAAGGTTACCTCCCCTTTCTCTGCTTTGCACGCCCATAGAATTTGCCCCCCCCATGAGAGAGAGACATCATGGCTTTCAAACGAGCAAAGTGGCAGTTGGTCAAGGCCAAAAAGCCTAAAAGAGACTTCAGATACAGTATTAGGGGACCACTAAGGTCTATATAAAAGAGACTTCAGATACAGTATTAGGGGACCACTAAGGTCTATATAAAAGAGACTTCAGATACAGTATTAGGGGACCACTAAGGTCTATATAAAAGAGACTTCAGATACAGTATTAGGGGACCACTAAGACCTATATAAAAGAGACTTCAGATACAGTATTAGGGGACCACTAAGGTCTATATAAAAGAGACTTCAGATACAGTATTAGGGGACCACTAAGACCTATATAAAAGAGATTTCAGATACAGTATTAGGGGACCACTAAGGTCTATATAAAAGAGACTTCAGATACAGTATTAGGGGACCACTAAGACCTATATAAAAGAGACTTCAGATACAGTATTAGGGGACCACTAAGGTCTATATAAAAGAGACTTCAGATACAGTATTAGGGGACCACTAAGACCTATATAAAAGAGACTTCAGATACAGTATTAGGGGACCACTAAGGTCTATATAAAAGAGACTTCAGATACAGTATTAGGGGACCACTAAGGTCTATATAAAAGAGACTTCAGATACAGTATTAGGGGACCACTAAGGTCTATATAAAAGAGACTTCAGATACAGTATTAGGGGGACCACTAAGGTCTATATAAAAGAGACTTCAGATACAGTATTAGGGGACCACTAAGGTCTATATAAAAGAGACTTCAGATACAGTATTAGGGGACCACTAAGGTCTATATAAAAGAGACTTCAGATACAGTATTAGGGGACCACTAAGGTCTATATAAAAGAGACTTCAGATACAGTATTAGGGGACCACTAAGGTCTATATAAAAGCATCCAAAGAGCACCATGTCATGGGACCTTTAAAAATGTTCTTGAACCTCACCCTCTGCCTGTGATTGTCTCACATGGGCTTCACTTTGTTCCTGTGTGGTTTGTGTATTTGGGAGGACCTCTGGATTTACAAACGCAGCATTAATCTCCAGCAAGAGGTCAGTGAACAGAAAGTCTCAGTCTCAGTATACGTCAATACATAACCAAGCAATTACCTGATCGTCACACTGACTATTTCTATAAATGCTGAAACAACAGATACTCTCCTTCTGCCTTCACATACTGTATTTCTGTTTTTCTCTTTCTGTCCTAACAGACAGATTAACTAGCGCCAAGGCCGAAACAGGAAGTGAGGGTAGTCGGAGGCAAACATGCAAACAGGAAAAATGAGAACGCGTCCGAGTCCCACCCTGGGCGTTTCCGGGACATTCCAGGAATTCCCAAGGAGCTCTCCAAGAAACCCCCCCTATAGATAAACATAGTTAATAGTGTATCTACCTCTCTGCTGCTGCTGAAGGGACGACATAGACGACCGTTGTTGTCCTGAGAAAGAGACACAGACATGAGTGAAAGGTTGCCTGACCTGACACACACACACACACACACACAGACACACACACACACACACATGTACACACACATACATACACATACACACACACACACACACACACACACACACACATACATACACACACAGACACACACACACACACACACTCTCTCTTTAGAAACCCATCCTTCACCATCTGGGCCTCTAATCTGCGTGTGTGTGTGTGTGTGTGTGTGTGTGTGTGTGTGTGTGTGTGTGTGTGTGTGTGTGTGTGTGTGTGTGTGTGTGTGTGTGTGTGAGACAAACAGTTGGATTTTGGTCCAATTTCCTGTTTGAATCATCATGGTGTGTGTGTGTGTGTGATTGTACATCTATCTTGGTGAGGACCACTTTGAGATTTTAGACCTTGGGAGTGAGGACATTTTTGGGTTGATGTTTAGGTATTTAAGTCATGTTACCCGTGTATGATACGAATCAACACGGCTCACTTTTTTGGTAGCAATTCCTTTTCTCTATTTATAGTTTTCCACTGCATATAATATCCGTCCAGTGTATGCGGGATTTCCTGCTGAACGCCAAAGCAACATCGGCAATCGTAAAAAAGATGAACGGCTGCACTTCTTCAATTGTACGGCATTGTTTTGCAGGCTGACTTTGTTTCAATGTGGGACAAATGAATAAAAAAATTGCAGTCAGTTTTGACTAGTAGACTTGTAATAATAATATCTTTATTTATAGAGTACTTTTCAAAATGCATGCTACGAAGTACTTCAAAAAAAACAGCAAAATAAAACAGACCAGTCAGAACATCAGGTTTTTAAAGGTTTAGTGTATCAAAACATGTACAGTGTAGGTATAAGAAAAACCTATCCCCCACCCCCTGGCATTTTAGGCCTTTATTTGGGCGCACGCTCTACCAGGTGAGCTACCCCAGGCGCCCTAGGATAAACATTTTTAAAATAAATGAAAGTTCAAAGAAGGTTCAAGCTCACATAAAATCAGGTGCAATTTTGGGTGCAGGATGTCCGGTGTGGCGCTAGTGAGGATTCCCTCTGACCGATCAGTGGTCTGCAGTGTTTAAACTCTACCTTCTAGTATCAGCTCAGCTCGCTTGGCACCTCTACCACAATGATACCAGGTAAATTCCAGGTACTCAATTTCAGGTAGCAGGTACTACTGTATACAGAACTTTTGCTAATGGGAAAAAGCAATGAAAAAAGGCTGTACCATGCAGTAGAAAAGCAGCGTTAGTGTTAAATGAACCCTCTTGTTGTCCTCGGGTCAAATTTGACCAATTTTCAAAAAGTTTCTACATCAGAAATTTGGATTTCTTTCAACCAAATTGTCAAAAAAAGAAACATGTGGCTGGTGGTATACAATGCTCTTCACAAGTAGATTAAATGATCAGTTCACTATTGGTATTTTATTTAATTTCATAGCATTTGGAAATTGAAAAGTGTGAAAAAGTGACTAAAATGTCCAAAAAAAGTGCAGAAAGTGACAAAAAAATTGGCGGAAAGCAACAAAAGTTTTGAAAACGACGCGCAAACAGTTGGAAAAAAAAGTTTTTCATTTTAAATGTTTAACCAGATAAATAAAAAGTTGCATCATCGAAGGAAAGACAGCACAATGGTTAAAAAACAGGCGGTCTCTCTTTAGCTGGCGGTGCCGACCACAGTTAAAACATATATAAAACTCAAAAAATAATCTATAAAAGATAATCCGGTATACAAAAATCCATAAAAGATATATACAATGAGACTTTGTTGTGTAGTAGATTTTCATGAATAAATGAGTGCGTGACATCCTTTGTTCAGATGTTTATAGTTGATAAAGGTGAAATGAAAGGGAGAACAATAGATGGAAGGAAAGCTCTTTTGGAGTCATGACTTGATCGATTGTCTGAGTGATATTGTGTCATCGTCTACATATGAAGAATTGTTATGTACTTTATGGTCTTTTGGATCTTGAACTCTGTATGACCTCCCTGATGAAAAAATGAAAAATAAAAGATACTAAAATGATGCCTGTTAGGCTTTAAGGGTGGAGGGGAATAGGGAGAGAGAGATAAAAGAGAGAGAGACGTAATCTGAGATGAGACAGCGATGTTTAATCCCAAACCACCACCGTGTGTGTGTTTGTGTGTGTGTGTGTGTGTCCTTAAAACCCAGACAGTCACATGCCATCACACACACACACACACACACACACACACACACACACAAACCAGGGATTAAACACACACATGCTGAGGTATTCAGATTTTCTGACCTGTTTTTTTTTTTTAATTCACTTCACGTTTTCGGGCATTTAGCTGATTGAGTTTTATATTAATTAAGATAATGAAACACCTGTTTTGCTCAAAAAGCACTTCAGCATGACAGAAGTCCAGGGGGACTGGGGGATGTTTTCTCTTAGGCCCTGAATCTGTTAGCTTTTAAAAATAACTTCAACTTTGTGTCATTTCCCCCCCTAGTCTCTCTCACCGGACCGGCAAATCAATGCAGCAAAAGTTCTGTTACCGGGATGCCTTTGTTTCAAGATTAGTAACGCTGTTTACGCCAAATTCTTCCTCTACCTATTATTATGTAACTATAAATAGTAACATCAGACAATGTTTGCCAATTTTTTAGGTGGCAGGAGTGCAAATGACATTAATGGTTTTCTGTTTTCCGAACGATGACGACGCTCAGATATATAACAGGATGTCGGCTCTGTACTGTCTGATTGTTTTCCTCGGCAACTATCATGTTTTTCCCAAATAATGTACAGATTTTCAGGCATTTTATTATCAAATTGCTTGAAAAGAATAGTGCAGATCAGTGGTGTAGTCTAATGTATTGTAGTGTGGGTATACTGTAGCTAATGTAGCCTATCAACGACTTCATTTCCTGGACTCGGATACACTTTTATGAATCAATTTACGGTGGAAATACCTTTATTTAGTGTATGTGAAGATAAAAAACACAGATGACAATTCAAAATGTATCAAAAATATAATGGATAGTATGTTTTTGCGTGTCATTGGGCATTTTTAAGTGGGTATATGGACATCCTGGAGCTTTCTTAGTGGGTCTACTGCGTATACCTGCATATCACGTAGACTAAACCACTAGTGCAGATAGCTGCTGTAAATGGAGTCCCCCCCCACCTAGATTTGGGCTGAGCCCCGAATGTTTACAACATCTGGCTCCGCCCCTGGAGAAGGCCTGATGTGGAGATCAAACCTGCAACCTTTCAGTCACAGGACAGTCTGTGTGTCTGTACTGTAGCTATCGGTTGTATCTCCAGAGTACAAATGTAAAGATGTTCACACACACACACACACACACACACACACACACACACACATGTTAATCTCCAACATCGACAGCAGCTGCTGGATTCAAGGTCTTCGCTCTGGGCTCTGTTGTGAACGACCGCAGCTGTTTGGTTCTCGTAGAAAACTCAGTTTTTGCAGTTTCTAAAAAAAAAGGTCAAAGTCTAATCAGAAAGTCCTAAGAGGTGGTGAGTTAATCTGCTGATCAAGTCTTTGTTTGGTCTATGAAATATCAGCAAATAGTAAAAAAATTAAAAATGAAATAAAAAAGCCTGTTGTAAAAGCGTCCAACACTTGAAGTAGCAAATATTCACATTTGAGTATTCGGAAACTATGAGTTGTGAAAAAAAAATGACGTGGCCGGGTTGGGTCAGTGGGTGGAGCAGGTGCACATATACCGACGCAGAGGTCCCGGGTTCGAATCCGACCTGTGACAATTTCCTGCATGTCTTGCC
This sequence comes from Perca schrenkii, assembly GCA_025617405.1. Classification (NCBI taxonomy): domain Eukaryota; kingdom Metazoa; phylum Chordata; class Actinopteri; order Perciformes; family Percidae; genus Perca; species Perca schrenkii. The sequence continues at coordinate 459,448 of JABUOV010000025.1, forward strand.
CCTCTCTCTCCCCCCTTTCTCACCTAGCTGTCCAGTCAAAAAATTAAAGGCGGAAAAGCCCCAAAATAATAATCTTTAAAAACCCAAAATGACTTAAATGGTTCCTATTATCAAGAGTGTGTGCAATCAATGAGGGTCAGTCGGCCTAAACTGTTAAGTGTGAGCGCAGGCATGTCACCCCTTCTTAATACTTCTTACATCACGAACACACACATACATCACACACACATACACACACACAGACACACACACACATGCACGCACACACACACACGCACGCACGCACACAGCATTATTCAGCAAAACTCACACACCTGAAAAGTCAATAGTAAAAGGAGGATACAACAGCAAACAAAAGATATATTTTTTTATAAATGAGATGCTCTGTTTAGTTTAGTTCTAGGCCTACTCTGTGTATTTTTCTTTTCATATACAGTCTTTTGGATCTACACTCACTTGTATTGTGTATTTCTTTCTTTTCATCACTTTATTGTCACTTTTCTAACACTGACTGAACGTCTCTATGCTGTTTTATTCATACTTACTGTGAAATACGCCTATTTAGGCTTTTCTAGTGTCATTTGGTCATTTTTATTCAGATTTTCTTCTTTTAACTGACTGTCAGCTGTTGATATTATGCGAATCTAATCTTAAAAAACTCCACACTATGATATTCCAGCATAAATAGTCTAATATGAACTTATATAACACACAATATTATCTATACTTTATCCTACATGTTAAACTGCACTTTCTTACCTCGGCTGGTCCGAGATGAAGGAATGTAAGTCTTTGAAAACTTCTTGTTCCAAAAAAAAAACAAAAGTAAAGTGTGGTTAAAGTCAGTTATAGTCCAGAAAACGTGAATAAATCCCGAAAACCGGCAGCCTGGGTCGTTTCTGACCGCAGCTCTATCCCTGAGGCTTTAAGCCGCTCAGCTGTCACTCTGCGGCTGCTGCTAGGTAACCATCTGGCCCCGCCCACTGAGACAGGAAGCCACGCCCCCAAACAGAGATAGAACGTTTACGTTGCATTCTGATGCTGTTAACAGGTCATTAACCCACTTTACACCGTTTATTTACACTCTGGTTGTACATATTCATATTCTGTATGGGTATTTTATCCCAGCACACATACACACATGGTTTGTTTTTTCACTTTGCACCGACTTACTCTAACCTTTACCATCACAACATATAGAAATATAGGCTACATTCGTAAATGGTGTACTGTATTATTCCCAAAGGAGAGGTAGAGTGTCACAGCAACCAAATCCCATAAAACATAAAAACAATGACTAAATAATAAAGCATGAAAAACAATAAAAAGCCAAATAATATAAGATGAAACAAATAATTAAATAACATTTCAATTTTGTCTGTTACAGTTGTTGCTCTAAGCATTTTTGTTTGATTTTTATTGTAGATGTATCTGCAAACCACTTAGGTTTACACGTTTTTAAATGTGAAAATAAATTAAAGTAATTTCTTTTTTTTCATGGCTAGATGATATTGCGAGAGAATGTGAACTCTCAGCTCTTTGTTGCATATATTCAGGACAATAAAAGTGTATTTTGACTGTATTAATGCACATTTTTGGCCCAATCTGTTTAGTTTTTATAGATTTGATGAGGACAGAAAATCTATTTTTCTTCCATTTCCTGTTCAGCCACCTGCCGCTGTCTGATGGAGGCGACGCTGCTGCCCTCTGGTGGCAACATGTTGCAACTACAAGTGCTTTAATTATTTAAACTGGTCATTAATTAATGCTTTTTTCACTTATAGAGGTGGACAAGGTGCTTTTGTTCTGCAAGTGGTTTAAAGTAGCATACCACAATCTAGAAATTAAAGATTAACCTGTCCATATCCCCATATTTGTGTTTGATTTTTGCCTATTTGCCATACCCAAAATGGAAAAAGCTTATAACAGAAGAACTGCAAGGTCTAAATGCATGCACGAGGCTTCCTTTGAAACCTAAATTCTTCTAGTTTCTGATCATGCGTTTGCTCAGCATGATTAGAACACAACCTACAATACATCAGTTCAAACACAGCTCATAGTAATTCAATCTTAAAAAATGTATATCCTTCTCCCAAAATCAAACAAACATCCAAACTTTTTTTCACAGTTTTGTCTCTATACAGTTATGTTTCTGTTAATAAAACTCAGTTGGTTCACAGGTGAATAGACAGACTCGAGAGGGATTTGGCTCTGAACTTCAACATACTTTCCCTCAATCGGCCTCAAAGTCGACAACTGCTGCACGTCTGGACCTGTTAACACCTGTTTACATTCCTACTGGTTTCACCTTGCATCAACACTTTCAGTCTGAGTCTGCCTCTCTCTCCCTCTTCCTCTCTGTTCAGTTTGTCATCTAATGTTGAGCTGTTTTATTCTATTTGTCATTTCAACTCTGCTGCTTGTCCATAAAGGAAGTTCTGCTCGCTGCAAGGTTCAGTATAGACACAATTGCAACACATGCACTTTACAATGAACTTCCTGTTGTAGCTGATCATTTGCATATTCTATTGTGTAGCCATATAAAGCATTTTATACTGTGTACCTATATTTTGCATTTTGAGCCATGCTAGTCGCGTGGCTCTGAGGCAATGTCGGTCAGTCTGACACTTTGGTCCAGACTGAAATATCTCAACAACCTATTGGATGGATTGCAATAAAATGCAGAGCTACTTTGCATTGATGATGTTGAAACTGTAGGCCTACACATATGAAACCAAGCACAATACTAATATTAACTTATTTATTTTGAGAAAATAAATTATATTTTGAAAAAGTTACTCATTGTTTTGAGATACTAACTCATCATTTTGAGAAAATAACTCATTATTTTGAGAAAATAACTTATATTTTGAGATACTTACTCATTATTTTGAGATACTTACTCATTATTTTGAGAAAATAACTCATTATTTTGAGAAAATAACTTATATTTTGAGATACTTACTCATTATTTTGAGATACTTACTCATTATTTTGAGAAAATAACTCATTATTTTGAGAAACTAACTTATATTTTGAGATAAAAACTCATTATTTTGAGATACTAACTTATCATTTTGAGATACAAACTTATATTTTGAGATACAAACTTATATTTTGAGATAAAGTTATTATTTTGAGATACTAACTCATCATTTTGAGATACAAACTTACATTTTGAGATAAAAAGTCATTATTTTGAGATACTAACTCATCATTTTGAGATACAAACTTACATTTTGAGATAAAAAGTCATTATTTTGAGATACTAACTCATAATTTTGAGAAAATAACTAATTATTTTGAGAAACTAATTATTTTGAGATACAAACCCAATAATTTTGAGAAAATAACTCATTGTTCTGAGAAACTAACTTATTATTTTGAGATACAAACTTACATTTTTAGATAAAAAGTAATTACTTTGAGATACTAACTCATCATTTTGAGAAAATAACTCATTGTTTTGATAAAATAAATATTTTGAGATACTAACTTATATTTTGAGATAAAAAAAACTCATTACTTTGAGATACTAACTCATCATTTTGATAAAATAACTAATTATTGGGATTTACAGGATATTTTCCCACTCAAAGTTGCGGGAATGGGCCTTATAATTATAATATGTCTACACCACATAGACCAATAGACTGTTAATTGTTTTGTCCTCCATGACTTTTTTTTTTTTTTGTTTTTTTTTTTGTTCCAGTTGGTGACGTCACGCAGCCGGAGCGAGTGCGGCTCCGTATCTTGAGCTCGCGAGCCGGCGGTTGGGGGGCAAACAGGGAAGCTTTGGAGGAGCAGCAACTCTTCAGGCCGAAACCCAACGACGACGACACGTATTGTTTTAACATTACAGCGAGTTTGAAACGGTTGTAACGCCTCGGAAGCGTTTGAACACTGAGCCGAAGAGTTTAACCGTCTAGAGTTGCCCGTGTTTGGGTGAACTTGTCCCGGCTTGTTGTGGTGGATGTTAGCGACGACCAAACAGGAGGAGGAATAATAATAATGCTGGTGCCGCTGTCTCTGTTTTCACCCGGCTCCATTTTCTCCAGTTAAACAAACAAACAGACAGACGGGAGGAAAGTGCGGATAAAAAGGAAAGAAAGGAGAAATGGCCGAAGCACGGTCCGAGGAAGAGGAGGAAAACATGATGAGGGAAACCCGGGAACAAGTGGCTCGACGGCAGCCGAACAGCTCCGGAGGTAACGTCAAACCAAACGCAACTTTAACGTTAAAACAAGGCGAAAATGTCTACTTATTTTGTCTGTTTTTAACCGTTTCCACCGGATATCGATTCAATGTGTTGACACCTGTCGGACCAATAAGTTGTCACAAGCTAAACACTGGAAATACAAACCATAAACTGTCACTAATAGGTCAGTGGTTCTCAAAGTGGAGGCCGCGGACCCGTAGGGGTCCTTGAGGGGCATTCAGGGGGTCCCCCCTCTCCCTTCATAAGTAACACAATGACACAATTATTACTATTTTGGGCACAGGTTGCTACACTCTGTTCCTATCAAATGGGGGTCTGTGGTCTATACCCTGTTCACACGTACGTGGTTATTTAGAGAAACGGACATTTCCCTTCGTTTGTGGCCTTCGTTTACACGCAAACAGAGAATACGCCTCTGGAAACGAGTCTTTCTAAAAACTCCAGCCAGAGTGGAGATTTTGGAAAACTTTGTTTACATGTAAACTGAGACAAACGGAGGTTTAGGCATAGACGGTATATAATGGACCAACAGACCCTGTTGCTCTGGACGGAGACCAGTGAAGGATATTAGAAGCACTTTTCCGGTGATGGCTGAGCGTTACTAAGCAGCCTCCAACTGAGAGAGGCAACGTAAATGTGACGTGAGCAACCTGTCTGAAAGTTGTAAGTCTTCTGGTAGCTGTGCCAAGAGAAATCTCAGTCATTCCCAATCTTACAGAGAAGGAGAGTGTAGGTATATGTAAGGAGATAACATGGGCACAGGCTAATTATTGCTAACTAAAATGCTAGTTAACATTAGTAATTAAACCTAAACAGCTAATGTAAGTCGAAACTGCCTGCAAGCTTCTCCTGTACTATAAGGTGATTCATCTACTATGTGACACAATCGTTAGCCTATTTTTATAAAAACGTCTGCTACGGAGCCATAACGTGAGGTACAAGGTGATGGAGCCTTTTATACATTGTTGTGTTTCTTTAGAACTAAACAATGGACAAATAGAAGTTTATTTATTTATTCGGGACAGTGCACATTAATGAACAATCTAACATTTCTGTACAGACTGTAAATGAGCCAGGTTATAGCATAAATGCTAATTTCCACCTGTAGTCCCGAGGCCGGAAAACAACAACATACAAGATAATGCAAAACAGAAAAATATTACAATATACAATATCAAACAAGGAACGCATTAGCACGCATTCAGACAGATAACATTACATCAATAAAATTAGTCAAAATGATGACATAACTGGGAACTTTTAAGAAATTGTTTAAAGTGCTTTTTAATTTTTTAAATTAGAGTCTTTAAACGCTTCAGATGTAAAGTTATTCGCTGTCAAGTGGCGCCAAAATGAATTCTAGTCAATGGGATGCTAACGGGAGGTGATGGCCAGGTAGCAACAAAATGGCGCCATAGGAGGTTCGAGTTCTGAAGCGAAGCTTACCCCCCCTTGGGTTTAGGCAGCCGAGGAAGTGAGGAAGAGAGAGGAAGTGATTTGTTGCTGTTGCTATTTGCTGCTTGGCTAACGTGGGCGTTACATATATATATATATATATATATATATATATATATATATATATATATATATATATATATATATATATATATATATATATATATATTAGGGCTGTCAATCGATTAAAAAAAATTAACTAATTAATCGCACAATTTGCTGTAGTTAATCGTGATTAATCGCGTTTTTAAATTGAGACTGAAGCTTGTAGTAATGGATATTTAAATAATGCTAAATCACTCAACTTTACAAATATGAAGAGAAAACAAACAAGGAAAGGTTCTGCTAAGTTCAGAATGTTTAATATCTTTCAGAACAGCAGCAGCAACAATTTGGCTTATTTAGTCCTGCTGAAGGCTGCTGAAACGGCTAGAAACTGTCCGACTTGAGAGCAGATTTTTGTCACCACCCCCAATATTAGCCACATACCTAATATACCATATTCTGAATAATATACAAATGTATGTATATATATATATATATATATATGTATATATATATATATATATATATATATATATATATATATATATATATATATATATATATATATATGAATATAAATTACAATCTAGGCAGTACTTAATATTATAATATACATAGTGTTTAATCAAAGCACATATATCTAAACACAGAAATGCACATCAATATCAATATCAATGTTACACATTAAACCAGTAACCCAAAACCACAAAGGTGTATGTTGGCCTAAAGTGAAAACATTGAGTGTTGTTTTAGATAGCGACGCTGTGCACAGCAATCCATTACCAATGTAAAGCGATTGACTACATTTCCCTTCCAGCACCGCAACCAGGAAGTAGCTTGTGTGACAGTGAGACGCACCAATTTCAAACATTTACTGGAATATAGTCACGGATACTATCGAGTCGACAGCGTTAAACATCAGACTGCAAATAAGGTTTTATCAGCGTGACCAACGTAACAGTTATCAAGCAAACAAATCGCGCACGTACATATCGGCAGCACAGCAGTAGCACAACAGACAAATCAAACTTAAACCGCAGCTCAGTGTAGCGAAACAGCAGCTTACCGGTGGCGCATCTCTCCTGACGAGACAACATGTCGGAACTAGTACTCGGTCCCGTTTATAGCCCGTGCTCATTCATTTCTGGATTCTAACACATCATCTTTTTTCTCTTTTGGGATCTTACTGGTCCATGTTTCAACTCTTGACTGGCCCGTAGGCCTACTTCAATCAGGTAAGTCCCTCCTAGAGTAGCGCCGCCTGCTCTTATAGAGACGTATTACGTTTCTCAGCCGCCACATGAAGTAAACAAACACAGCTGCGTTAATTTCGTTAATTTTTTTTAACGAGTTAAATATTAAAAAACTAACGCAAAAATTAACGCGTTAATTTTGACAGCCCTAATATATATATATATATATATATTACACACACACACACACACACACACGGGTACGTGTAAACGAACACTTTTCTCAAAACAGACAGCTGTGCACAATGTTATTTTAGAAAACAGAGAGGTTGAAATGCCCGTTTATGAACATAGCACATGAACGTAGCACTAGTCTGTGTCAGTTTTGGGGTCCTTGAGATTAAAATAAAGTTTGAAAAAAAAACTGCTATAGATGATACAAATACAAACCCTGAATTGACACATAAGCCTCTTTCCGACCAAGTAGTTACAGGAACGTAGTCATAGGAACAGTCCACATCTAAGCAATTCTATTAACTACTCTTCCCCCAAAACCGTTTTTTCCCATTTGCATTCGCACCATTTTGTTATTATAACACAGCCATCTAACCACCACTATGTGGAAAAGGGAAAAGACTGTCCCCTGAAGTAGGAGCTGAAAGAGTTACAGGAACTGTGGCCAGAGGAACTTTAATAATCCCCAAATTGGTCCAGTTGAACAGGAGAAAAAAAGGGTTGTAGGAACGTTATGTTGTAGGAACTGCAAAAATCCCTCCGGTCGGAAAGCGGCTAAAGATGGCCAGATATCAGCACACATTTCTTACAAGAAAGCTCAGAAAACCCCTTCAGTTTATCTTTCATTTCCTTTGTTACATTGCAGAGTTTTTGTGATAATTGTGGTGAGTTTTTAAAGGTACTTTTAGCTCCTGAATACTCCTTCAGGCTCTTCCACGTCTGTGGTATTTGTAGTATGCCTGTAGAATCTCACGTAGGACTGATACAGCTACGTCGTGCTGTAACGGCTGCACTGCAAATACCTGTAACAGACTGGTTTAACTCGCATAAAATGAAACTGGTACAAAAGCCGCAAAGCTATTTGCAACACGAGGAGTCTTTTCTGAAAGAAATGTTTGAATAAATCATTGCATTTATGTTTTAAAAGTGCTGAAATTTGAATAGAAGTTTTGTGAAGCGCTCAGAAATTGAAGGAATAGTTGATTATTGTAACTACCGGTATTTTGATATTATATTAATCACATAAGCACATTTTTAAGCAAAAAATGTTTTTTTCTTTTACCTACATGATGTATAGAGCTGCAAAGAATAATCGATTTAGTTGTCAACTAATAAATTAATCGCCAACTGTTCCCAGCTTGTTAAAAGTGAATATTTTCTAGTTCACTGATCCACATTTTTCACAGTTTTCTGACATTTTATAGACCAAACAACTAATCCATTCATCCAGAAAATAATCCACAAATATGACAACTTGGAGTTTGAGGAATTAAGATGGTCATGTTTTACTTTCTACTGATATTTTATGGACAGTTAATGGACAATTTAATCCAAAGAATATTTGACAAATGACTCACTCTACACACGCAGATGTCAGTGTTTCCCCCTGGCTTTGTGGAAGACTTGGGGTGTGTGTATTTGGCCCGGGGGGGGGTTAGGCATCCTTCCTCAAGAGAATGTTACATTTCTTCAATAAAAAAAAAATAAAAAATGCAATTTCCCCCGTACATTTTGTGGGATTTTGCGTCTCTTTGTAGTCGGTTCGTGTCCCTTTTGTGGTAGTTTTTGCATCTCTTTTTCACATCATGGTGACCTGTTATTTTCACCATTTCTGTGTCTCAAACGTTGGAAAAACTAGAAAACAGATAATCAATAAATAACACTTTGAAAGCTTAAGGACAGAACTTGCAAAATAAGTCCAACTCCAATCTACAATCGTTAAATCTGAGAAAAGTATTTTCAGTTACATTCAGTCGGTTTAGGTGCTGCCCAAAACGGCTCGCGGTGCTGGATGTTCTCCTAAAAAATTATAAGCGATTCAAATTGTAGGCAAATGACAGTGTGCAAGTGTGGGAGTAGCCTGCTTGGACCCAAAGCCATAAATTCTTGTAGCAACATGTAGACATTTGGGTCAAAGTTTACACATGCTGGCATGAATACACAGACTCCCAGCTGACTGTAATAATGGTGCAGGCCTGTGCCAAGACTTACAGCCATTACTTTAATGTACAAGCCTCCCTCTTTGTCTCACTCTCAGTGAGTTTACATGCACAGCAGTAACCAAGGAATGGTCTTCTCTTACCCCGGTTAAATGACTAACCAAGTTATGCCAGTTCTCCCAGTATACATAGTATTCAAATGTTCTGTTTTTCTTTCTTTTTTTTTTTTAAACGTGGATGCAGTCTGAAAGTCACTGTGGTGTTTTGTCGGGATTAAGCTGCTTGCAGCTAGCTACTTTACGCAGCGCTGTGTCGTCCATCTCAGCCGATATGGAGAAATGTTTAGTTACAGCGAGTTGTCGTCTGTTTGTAGAGGTCTGTATGGTTTTACCGTAGCAGCCTGGTGTCTCTGTCAGGCCATTCATAACGGTAAAGAAAGTAACGTGCTTGGTACGGCCGCGCATCACGCCAATACAGTGGGGCGCTTCATTCATACTAGGGGTGTTACCGTACACAAACATCACGGTTCGGTGCGTGCTCTTTTCAAGTCACGGTTTGGTTTGGTTTGGTTCATTTTCGGCACAGTGTTTCCCCCCTGGCTATCTGGAAGACTTAGGTGTGTGTATTTTTTTAAGAAGCATTTAAGAAGTTGGAATCAGAGAAATCTTCTTTTATATTTTTTATTAAAAAAAATGACTCAAACTGATTAATTGATTATCAAAATAGTTGGCGATTAATGTAATTGTTGACAACTAATCGATTCATCGTTGCACCTCTAATCATTAGATCTGAGAAGAGTCATTTAGTTACATTCATTCGGCTTAGGTGCTGCCCAAAATGGCTCGGGTGCCACACCTAAACCTTATAATGGCGGAGAAACCCTGAGTAAAGCTTAATTTATGGTCGCTGCGGTGTTCTCGGCGACCATAAAATGACGTCAAAGCTAAAAAAAACAGCTTCATGTAAAGAGTGTTATCAATGTTACGGGCAGACAGTAATTTAGATTTGGAGAGACACAACAGTCACGTTAATGATTATTAGGGCTGTCCTCGACTAAAGAAATTCTTAGTCGACTAACACTTATTTACCACTTATTTACTTACTTCCCACCGGATCACCTACAAAATCCTGGTCCTCACCTACAAAGCCCTCCACCATCTGGCCCCCTCATACCTCACTGACCTCCTCTCCCCCTACCAACCCTCACGGTCCCTCAGATCCACCACAGCCGGTCTCCTCTCCATCCAAAAGTCCAACCTGCGCTGTTTTGGGGACAGAGCCTTCTCCAGAGCAGCTCCCAGGCTCTGGAACTCCCTCCCCCAAGAGATCCGCACCTCTGAGTCCCTCACCATCTTCCAGTCCCGCCTCAAGACCCATCTCTTCACCTCAGCCTACCCATAGTCCACCTGCCCCCCTCCCTTTTTCATCTGTTTCTTGTTTTGTTCTACTTGTTTTGTTTGCTCGTTTTGTTTTGTTATGTTTTTATAATCTACCCTGCCCTGTAAAGCGACTTTGAGTCCATGAAAAGCGCTATATAAATTCAATTTATTATTATTATTATTATTATTACTTATAAGATTTTGTCGACTAATCGATTTGTTGATTTAATTGACAGAGCTGTGTGCTTTGAGAGGTGGTTAAGACTAGAAAAGCACAATATAAATGTAGTTAATTAACCATCTGAAAAACTGAGTTTCTCCACAATTAATCCTGCAAAAGCACCACTTTAAATCTTGTGTTTACCATAAATGTGCTCAGAAGTTTCTTGGTAATAAGTAATTAAGCAAGAATTAGCATAAAAAATGACTAATCGACTAAAGAAATCTTAGTCGACTAAGACCAAAACCACCGATTAGTCGACTAATACTCTAAGAGGTGGCAGCCCTAAAGATTAGAGTAGATAATTGTAATGTTTCACGGTACGTCGGATGCGTTTACTACTGTTTCCGGGCAGCCTGCTCTCCTTAACTTCCGCATCCTTCTTCTTCTACTGCTTCTTGCTTGTTTACAGGTTATTTTGTCTGTACGCCCTCTGGTGTTTGGGAGAGTACTGCAACGAACGACGCATTGAGCATATGGACAGGCTCGTAACACGATACGAGTATACCCAACGCTTTAGAAGAAAAAAAAGCAACAACAAGTAAAAGTAAAGAGGCAAAAAAATGTGCTTGTTTAAATGCCGAGGGGAGCTGCTTTTCTTTTTTCTTTTCACATTCGCGCGATGCCGTTTCAAGTGAGTTAGCAAGTTTGAAGTGTTGCCAGCAACATCCCCGATCACTAACGAGCAACGTCGGCACACTACTTTCATCTTAGCCACTTGTTTCTGTCCGTTTTACCGGGAAAACCGAAGTGTTCCCAAAACAGGAGACCTTAATGATAACGGAGGGTCTTCAAGCTGTGGCTTCTCTACATTGGCCATGACGCTAGCCAGCGAGACGCTTAGCTGGGATAAGCGCACTGTGTGCAAAGTGTGTGTGTGTGTGTAAAAGCGCTCAATGTGCAGGGCGGAGAATAAACAAACTTCTGGTACGCCACTTAATATGTTCATGTGTACCGTCGCACTCCTAATTCACACACATCAGTCGTCACTCGTCAGACAGTCCATGAATAGCACAAGTCTTTCCGTTTTGTTTTATTATTATTTTTTTTTCAATTGAGTCAGAAAAAAGCAACCCAATGTCAACCTGCGGTGAACAATCGTATAACCGGCTATCGGACTCGTTAGTCTAGGTATGGCGGCATGCGAGCCCCATAATGTTACAGTAAATCCTGCGCTACTGCGGTCACAAAAAAAGCTTTGAATATTTGCTGCTAATATCTGCTAGCCGGTATATGAGAACTCATATTTAAGCCGGTGTATATATTGTTGTTTACGTGGCGTTTGAGAAACCAGGGTCATATCGCTTTAAGCGTGATTCATGGTTCTGCGGAGGCTCCACGCAGAGCTTTCTCCGTAGCCAACGTAAGACGCCTGAAGTTTGTACTTGTGCGCTGGTGTGTGCTTCAATCTCTTTAAGAGAGTGTGGGTGGGTGGGTGGGGGAGAGTGTGCAGAGTGTGCGTGTGGTTGAGCGAGTGAGAGAGTGACAGTGATTAGTTTCGGAGCGAGTACCGACTCTAGAGTCATAGTGAGAGAACCAAAGTGTTTGGGAAATCTGGAGCAGGAACAGTTAACCCTCTCCTTGATTTTGTGTTGTTTATGGAGGAGAATCAGAAATGAGTTGCAGGGGAAACGCAACTCTACCAAGCTAAGAAGTTACATTTTTCGAGAGCTGCGCGTCAGACTCCGGCGTGGCTTCGTGTCTCCACGTACCTACGTAAGTAGCCACGGCGTAGTTTTCACGCAGCAGCATAAATCACACTTTCACCTGAAATATATAATCTGTTTTTTAAACGGCATTTAAACGCACTGACTGTATCCTTCAGAGAAACACAAGTTGTAATTTAACGTGACTCTTCAAGACTATTCTTTGTAATAGTGTGTCTGTGTTTGTGAGTGAGTCAGAGAAACGTTTTAATCCACAGAAGCCTTTCAGATGATGCCTTCGCCTCTGCCGCCCCCCCCCCAGGCTAGGGCTGGCCACATCTTGGGGTGGGGGTGGGGGGGAAGTGATAGTATGACGCAATACCACCCAAGCACTCAAGTCAAGTCTTGTAACTGAGACAATACGTCCCTGAGTATCACCTGAAATATTGCATTTTACATTTCATTCAGCCAATAAATCATCCAGTAGCTTTCTAACAAAGGCAACATCCTCTCAGGAAAAAAGTTCCTAGATTGACACTCCAGAAAATGTACCTAATGTCATGATTTATATAGCTTTGATTGGTATAAAATTCCATTTATCAGGATAGAGGATTTTATCCGTATCGCCCACTTCTAACTGACTTAATCATCACTGTATAAATAGGAAGTGATGCCACATGTAAATATTCCACTTTTATTCAGACAATATGATACAGGTCATGTAAACATAGGCCTGTCGAGATAGTCAATAAATCAATTAATCACACAATAAAAAAAAAAATGAGGTCGATAATTTTTCCGGCTACGATAATTTGCATTTGCATGCTTGTTTGTTTTCCTCGTCTCTCTCTCTCTCTCTCTCTCTCTCTCTCTCTCTCTCTCTTCTCTCTCTCTCTCTTTCTCTACCAAAGAGACTGGATGACCACTCTCGGTTCCTTAGCGTAACGAGGAGTGGACCCTCTTGTCAGTCGAGAGAGAGGGAGAGAGAGAGAGAGAGAGAGAGAGAGAGAGAGAGAGAGGGAGAGATTTGGGGGGGGGAATAGTTTGCTGAAGCACAGAAGAGAGGGGGAGGGGACGGGAGGAGGAGGAGGGAGGGGAGAGCTAGTCTCGTTTTGTTTGAAAATACTTTGAACGTCAACAAGAATAACGTCACCCAACATTGCTTAGCGCACCTTTAATTAGTGGTAAACGATAGCTATCTGTTGTGTGTGGTAGCTGCACCTTCACCAAATTGAAGACTGAAAAACAGAACTATTTTGGTACAAACATTTACTCGCCATGTGGCAGATAGCCACATGGATATATTTTATTAATTATATTTTCTTTAAATTTTATATTTAGTGTTGAATAAATAATTGTTAAATGTAGTACAGAGTCTGTAGTCTATCGCACAAACACTCGAGGAATGCTGCAAACATTTGACAGCCAGTATGAGTTGCCTGGGAGAACATACGTGTCACTAACGGCAATTCCACAACTGCACAACAGCGTGAAAGACGACACACTGAAGGAGATCAAAGACATATTGTGTATATTTAAAATGTCTTCCAGTTCCAGTGTTAAATATTCTTTTAGAAATAAAAGTGTATCGATCTTTGAAAAGGTGTATCTGCATTATTATGCAATTATCATTATATTAGATGAAAATGGTCTCGGAACGACAATATTATCGTTAATCGCAATCCTTTCTTGGACAATTTATCGTCCAGCAAAATTTGTTATTGTGACAGGCCTATGTAAACAGCATATTCTGTTTTGGATATTCCAGTTAAAGCCTTTTTCCGAAATATAGCATTTTCCGAGGGGATGTTCCGGTATTATTCTGGTTTTAGAAGTGTTCTTTAGACACGTATACAGTGCATTGGGAAAATGTGTGTCTCAATCATGGTTTTTACTGCAATATGTGACAGTTTACGGCCTCTTGAATTAAACGTAAAAAGCAGCGCTTAAAAAAAAAAAAGAGTTTCTTTTTAAAGTGTAATTTTCTTTTGATATTTTCTTTCAACCGAAAAAAAAAAATCTGAGTGTCTTTCGCGATGTGGTTATTGCGCCAGTTGATACTGGGATGACGATTAAAAAAAATAAATAAATAACAAACCTACAACAAAGAAATCCACCTGCCAGGTTTTTTAATTCATCAACTAATGCTCATACTTTAGGAAAGAGGCTTAAACGGTTAACTATTGACACAGATCTGAGAGCGCGTGTTGCTCCGTCAGCTGCTGCTGTTGTTGTTGTTGTTGTTGTTGTGGTGATGAAACTCAAGCATGTGATCGTGACAAGCTGAGGTCACCCGAGTGTTCATCAGAGATGTTTTAAATATGTGCTTTTCATCTGATAAGAGCTTCAACATGCGTGGAGTTTTGATGACTGTCACGGGAAGCGTTTTGAGGCCCAACTTTAACTCGTACGCAGGAGCGCGACTGTGTTTTGTGCCAGAGTTTCAGCGCTGTGGTTCTGGATTTATTTTCTCCGGCATCTGAAGTTTGTTGTTTCCACAGCGTTGGTCTTCAACCTCTCCCGTAGCTTTGGGGAAATGCTGCCCAATCACAACTTCTTCTCAAGGCAAGTTGCTCCTCTCCGTTTTTTTGTGTATTTTATGAAACAAGAGTGAAGATATTCTCCGTTTCAAAAGAAGAGGAAAGATGTTGGAACTAGGTTGATGTTTAGATGAAGTTGCAGGTGATAAAGTTCTTTTAGGCAATCCAATGTTTCCTTCAAAAGGCTTTGAGACGTGCCCACCCGCTGTGGTTTAGGTGGTTGAGCGGTCGCCAACCAATCGGAAGGTTGGTGGTTCGATTCCTGGCCCTGCAGTCCTATGTCCTTGGGCAAGACGCTGAACCACAAATTGCTCCTGATGCTGTGCCGTCGGTGTTTACGGGTGTGTGAATGTTCATCTGATAAGCGGGTTTAAGGATGTTACGGTAAACCACAATAAAAATGTTGACGCTAACAATTACCGTTTTCATTTAAGATAATATTATTATCACAGTGGATTACCACGGTGTGGAAAACTGCGTGTTTAATCCTTCCCAGCTTCATCAGAGTCTCCTGAAGTTGCCACGCAGGCGCACTGCGTAGCCTACAACGTGCGTTTCTTGAAGCTGGAATCATGGCGGAAGGAGGAGATGACAGCGCTCAGCACATTTGATGTTAAAAGTTGCACTTTTGATAAGGTTTTGCCTATATTTTTGCAATATAATAAACACAGTTACACTTTGTGAAACTATTTCAGCTTGGGTAGGCCTATCAGTGCTTTCTGAACATATTGAACACACTTTTAAAAATAACGCGATAATACCGAAAACCGCAATAATTTTGGTCACTATAACCGTGAGGTTAAATTGTCATACCGTTACAGCCTCGGCCACAGTCTATGAATGTTCAGTACAGGCCAAAAGTTTGGACACACCTTCTCATTCAATGTGTTTCTTTATTTTCATGACTATTTACATTGTAGATTCTCACTGAAGGCATCAAAACTATGAATGAACACATATGGAATTATGTACTTAACAAAAAAGTGTGAAATAACTGAAAACATGTCTTATATTTTAGATTCTTCAAAGTAGTCACCCTTTGCTTTTTTTGATAACTCTGCAAACCCTTGGTGTTCTCTCAATGAGCTTCATGAGGTAGTCACCTGAAATGGTTTTACCTTCACAGGTGTGCTTTGTCAGGGTTCATTAGTGGAATTATTTCACTTATTAATAAAAAAGCAAAGGGTGGCTACTTTGAAGAATCTAAAATATAAAACATGTTTTCAGTTATTTCACACTTTTTTGTTAAGTACATAATTCCATATGTGTTCAATAGTTTTGATGCCTTCAGTGAGAATCTATAATGTAAATATTCATGAAAATAAAAAGGAAATGCATTTAATGAGAAGGTGTGTCCAAACTTTTGTGAAACTGTATGTGAATGGTTCCTTCCAACGTTACAGCGCTTTGAATAGTCTTTGAGACTAGAAAAACGCTATATAAATACAGCCCATTTACATTTCTATAAACTGACCCATTTTAGTTCTACACTGCATCTTTTGGATTATTATCGCCCTGAAAATATTGAGTATTATACTTCATACTGTGAACCTTTGTACATTCCCATGTCCATATTGTGCACATGCCTGCACATAACTCTACGGTGTTTTCTCTTGCTTCGTGGAAGACATAGTAGGTGCGCGTGTTTGATGGTGGGAGGTGGGGTTTAGGCGTCTTTCCTCAAGAAAATGTTTAAAAAAAATATATACATGTTGTGTCCCTTGGTGGGATTTTAGTCTCTGTGGGTTTTTGCATCTCTTTGTAGTCGTGTTGTGTCTCTCTGTGGTAATTTGGCGTCTCTTTTGTAATCGGTTTGTGTCTCTTTGTGGTAGTAGTTTTGCGTTTCTTTGTCACATCATTTTGGGCCGTTACTATCACAAAAAACATTTCTGAAACCTTAGAAAGCTAGAGCAGATAATACAAACATAACACTCAAAAAGCTTAAAGACAAAACTTAAAGCTTAAGAAGTCCAACTCCAATCATTAGATCTGAGAAGAGTTACATTCATTCGGGTTAGGTGCTGCCCAAAACGTCTCAGGGTGCTGCACCTAAACCTTTATAATGGAGCTCTTTCATCAATTTTATTTATGACTTTTGCAGTACTTGCTTTTTATCTTCTCCTAATATCTTTGCACCAACATACCAAGGTTAATCCCTTGTAGGTGTTTTACTGACTTGAATTTTCCCTTTAGGAATAATAATAGAAGTATGTATATTTTAAATTGTCATGGCTAACTTGTTAGCTTGAATTTCTCCTTGGAGATCAATAAAGTATCTATCTATCTATCTATCTATCTATCTATCTATCTATCTATCTATCTATCTATTGCTCATTTACACAAACCTTAGCATTCATTTAAAGTAGTGTTTCGAGCCAAAACAACTACTGGATTTATCGATAAGTTGATCAACAATTCAAGTGCAGTGTTGGCCAGAAAAATCAAGCAGTTTGATGATGGATTTACGAAATTGTGATGGCCAATTTTTACTGTTCTCGGTCATTTTGCAGATCAATCAATAATGAAAACAATCCTTAGTTGCAGCCCTGGTCGTTTACACGTCAGCCTCACAAATATAAATCCAATATTGTCTCTCTTTTAGCTCTTCAGCTGCTTCCCTTGAGCTGAAACATTAATCCCTTCTAGCTCAAATCACAGACTTGTAACTTTTAGAAACCCAAAGGATGACGAGCGCAGAGGAAAATTTGCTTCGGTGTGCATTTACAAGTTTCAACGCAGCTCCGGCACACAGCTGAGCCAGCCTGCCGCAGCAGGGCAAACATCTGGAAGTCTTAAAAACGCCTGATGACTCCAGCAGAATCCCACAGCAGCCAATCACAGCCTCACTTCCTGAGTGCTCTCTTCCAATCAGGACGCTGGCCAGAACAGACGGGCGTTCCAGTTAGAGTTTTAGAGCCAGAGAGAGAGTGAGTTTCGGGGGAAGAGAAGAAGAAGAAGAAGAATGCAGAAAACTGAGACTTTTTGCGCTTTTGAATAGCAGAATAGGAAGAAAGAAGTCTTTTTTTATATTTTTTATTTTATTTTGCACGTCAACATCTGGACACTACAGGAAAGTCAAGCTGACCTGGTTATGAGTTTGGGGTGTGAAGAGAAGCAGAGGAAAGGAAGGTAGGAAACAGTTAAATGCACACTTGCAGAAAAAGACAGGCCTGTTCCACCTCAGAGAGAAAGAAACTATTTAGCCTTTTCCTTCTCTTTTCTTTTTCCCTTCATTTTGAGGTTCAGATGAGGACACATGCATTTACTTCTTCTTTATTGTTGCTCATCATGGACCTTTTTATCCCAGCAGACATGTTGACTTGTCATGGTAGGAAAAGCACAGCTGAAATTAATAACCTTAATGATGGCTCAGTTCCATCAAGTGTCCCAGTAAGATATTTCAGTGAGTCAGCATGGACAATACCAGGGTCTCTCCTAAGTGGAATCAGTAATGGTTTTGAATACACCTGTGTGCTTTTCCTACTATGACATGTCAACATGTCTGCCGTGGAAAAGGTGATGTTTCTGAACTACACTTCCCAGAGATAAGCTGTCAATCACTTGTCGGTGATGTCCTCCTTCCTCTGGATTTTCTCTGGATGTGGTTTCTGTAGGTGGGCTCTATTTTCTGTGTGGGCTCCGCCACGACTTTCAGTTTGTCTTCTGTTTTATTACACACAAACTGGAAACATAAAACGGTTCACTTCCTGTACGGTAGATTAATCACAAAAACCCAATGGAAACCTTTACCAAAATTCTGCTGGGAATTTATGGCTTAATTGTGTTTTTTGTTTTAGTATGTGATTGATATTGTGTGTCAGTTTTGCTAAATTTATGAAACTGTTGCCTAGGGCTGGGCAGTATATCGATGTTATATCGTGAAATGATACTGGATATCGTCTTAGATTTTGGATATCGTGATGTCTTTTCCTGGTTTTAAAGGCTGCATTACAGTAAAGTGATGTCATTCTCTGAACTTACCAGACTGTTCTTGCTGTTTTTATTATTTACCTTTTACCCACTAAGTCATTAAATCATTTCTGGTGATTATCAAAAATCTCTGTAAATAACATTTTGTTAAAGCACCGATTAGTCAACCATGCAATATCAACATTGAGGTATTTGGTCAAAAATATCGTGATATTTGATTTTCTCTATATGGCCCAGCCCTACTGTTGCCTAATCAATCATTTGGACATTTTTGGTAATTGGCAACAATGCAATGCTTGAGTTTCGGGACCATGAACAGTACTTTTTTATTAATTTATTTATATATATATATATATGTATATATATATATATATATATATATATATATATATATATATATATATATATATATATATATATATATATATATATATATATTTTTTTTAATACTTTGGTTGGTCGTATAACCCTTCTTTTTTTTTTTTTTTTTTCATTTAACAAAATATGCAAAATTCCTGTTTGGATTAGTGTAGTCTCGCATTGCCAGACCTTCCTCCACAGCGCTGCAGGGGAGGGTCTGGCTAGTCCACGCAGAATTCTGGGATGGGAGAAAAACGTGCTCTGGTTAAAAGAAGTAAACAAGTCGAGAAATCTTACTTTTAATGCCCACTTTTGATTCTTGCCGCCTTTTGTTTGATACTCATGTCTAAATATACAGGCCTTTTAATCACAACCTCTCTCTCTCTCTCTCTCTCTCTCTCTCTCTCTCTTCACAGGTCGTTCTAACAGACGTAAGCCAGAGCATCGTCTCAGGTAAGAGGTCTTGCTCTTCTTTGTCTCGCTGGGCGGTTTGCCAAGATGGCTAACTGTTACCAGGAGATGTGCATTTAATGTGACGCACACGGAGACAGATAGTTTTGGCAAAGGGCTGTTGAAATCCCGGACATTCAGAAAACTCTGTCACCTTGTTTTGTTGAAGAATAAATCAGTTAATCAGTGCTTCTGATAGTCTTCAGACCTGCTGGGAAAGCTGTAAAAAAACTAAAAAGCACTTAAACAAATCTGTAGCAAACATTTTCTGCAGTTTAACTCCAGTTTTGGGACTATTTACTCCAGTGTTCTCGCACACTTGCAGGAACTACTTTTCTACCCTTTGGTCTGCGGGTCTGACACACTCCTGAAAGTATTTGGGCTGTTGGCATGGAAACTAGCAGTGTGTTGTGTGTTGTGTGTTGTGTGTTGTGTGTTGTGTGTTGTGTGTTGTGTGTGTGTTGTGTGTGTGTGTGTGTGTGTATGTGTGTTAAGAGAAACAAACCTGATAATAAGAAGGTTGTGGAACATTTGAAACCCCCTAATGCACGAATACACAGCAGACTGTTCACATTAGTCTGCATGAAGCAGAATGGACCAAAGTTAGAGAAATAGTTTAGGGCCTTAGTTTGTGTTGCTTAAGTGAATATTCAGTTAGGTCAGCTATTGTGTGTTTTGCAGACACAGGACTTTCCCGCATTCATGTCCACTGTGTTTGGACAGGTTTTATGATATTTTCTTAAGCTCTTCATCTTCACTGGAACACATTTTAAAACTGATCTGTTGCCAAAGTCAGCTGTGACAAATGGCCAAGTGAAGGAAAGACCAAATAGGCAAAACTAATAACTTCAATGAAAACCTGTAACTTAACACTTCCTGCAGCTGCTTCACATTAAAAGCGGTAGTCCGCTGTCTTTTCCTGAAAGGCTTTCATGCTAGGAAGCAGCTACAGGAAGTGTAGAATTTGCTTTAACAGCGCAATAAAATCACGGTAGGTCTGTTTTCCTGTGATGCCCATGGGCCGAAACTCTGATCCGATAAATGTGCCCTCTTCTCTCATAAAGGTGTCCTGTCAGCAGCAAAAATCTTGTTTGTATTCAGTGTTACTCTCCAAAACACATTTCCTTGAGTTCTAACACGTATGTAGAATGGATTTACTTCCGCATAAAACATTTGTAAAACCGATTTCTAAAAACATTTAAAAAACGTGCATTGTTAAGGTTTACGATTGCTTGAGAGCAGTCTCCTTCTTCACTGCCTTTGTCGGCGTATTGCTACGTTTTCTTTGTGATGTTATCTCCACCAGCTGTCGGATCAGCATGTCATTCACGCTGCATGCCTGTATAAACGTAACAGCAAGTTCCCGTTGGGTGAAGTAGAGCTTCCTATTTGGGGGGTGGCAGCAGCTCAGTCAGTAGGGAGTTGGGAACCAGAGGGTTGTTGGTTCAAGTCTCCATACGGACTGAAGTATGGTGGTGGACTGGTAGCTGGAGAGGTGCAAGGGCACCTTACGCCCTCATACTCTGCTTCTGACTGGCTAGTAGTCCTTACCTAGGTACTGTCAGGGCACGCCCTCATACTCCAACAAAGATGGAACAGAAGTGAGATGTCTCACTCTGTAGCTAAAACAGAGAGCTCAACACACAGGGCGAAAAGAGGAGCTGCAGCAATGTGCAGTTCAACAAAAATATGGTGTTTTCTGAAAATAAAACCACATAAACATACTCTGGTACAACCTCTAAATACAACTATGAACGTGAAAATGAGCATAATATGAGCACTTTAACTTTGCAAGTTAGGCAGTGTGCAATTAAAATATCACTGACACATTTCGACTATAGGTTTTCCTCAGAGTCTGAATAGTGGTTAAAAGCAAGACCCTTATACACAAGAGAATTAAATAAGTGAGCATGCATAACCAAAGAGACAGAGAGCGAGGCTTAGTAACTCCAATGTACAGTTAAGTATTAGAGAAACAGGATTACAGATAAAAACAGGGACCCATTCATAAAAGAAAACGCTCTATAGTGGTTCAAATACTCCACAGGGTATCTTACAGTCCTGTTTATTATATTCTGCACACAATTACTTCTGTCACCTTTTTAATGTGCAACTAAAGTTTAAATACCTGCGAGGAATGATTGTCCAAAAGTGTGTGCCATTATTTGAATGATGCCAACAAGACTAACTTTTCTTGCAGCCTTTTGTAGTTTTGATTTACGTCATTTTCTGCCTGAACTGCCGGACCATCAGTCACACAAACACCCCAAACATGACGTAATGGGGAAAGAGGAAAAGGCTCCAACGTTTGCCAAACGCAGAAAAACGACATCAGCAAAGAGGGGCCATGTTCACAGAGCAGAGGTTAACCAACTCTAGCTTCCCAAAAGAACAAACTACAGCCAAACAAAAAATGACCATTGAGTTGAATCAACACCAGATAAAGTCAAGTCTAAATCTGAGTTTTTTTTTTTCTTTTGCCCAACCCTTTTTCAGGGGGCAGGGAGAAATGGAAAGAGGAGGATAAAACAAAGTTGTTTTTCCATTACTGTTTAAAGTAAAGCAGTGAGCTTTGAGTGTGTGTGTTTGGGAAGTGTCAGGGGTGAGTCATGTGTGTCTGTTCATAGTTAGCAGCTCTGTGGCAGAAAGAGAGAGAGAGAGAGAGAGAGAGAGAGAGAGAGAGAGAGAGAGAGAAAGAGAGAGGAAGAGAGGGACGGTCAGAGACAAAGAAAAAGACTGAGGGAGTTACAGAAAGCATAAGACGTCCGACCTTCTGTCATCTGGGTGAGTCTGTTGATTCCTAACCTGCCTAGCAACGACTACTTAACTACTAATTCAATGCATCTTGTACACCGTACGAGTGTTGCAGCATTGGCTGGGTATCGGTAAAAAAAGAAATTTCGACAGCAATACCGATTAAAACCTTTCTCTTCCTCTGTTTGTAACGTAGAGTTTTTCACGTGTGTCTCAACGACGCATAACGTTAGACAGCCAATCGCAGACATTATTAGATCTCGTTAGAAGCACGCTGCGTGCTTATTGGCTCACTGACGCTGATGAGATTTAGTCCCTTTTTAGGGATTGAAAATTGGGTATTAAATTGAGGCATTTTTCAATACTCAGTACCCGGCCCTAGTTGCAGCAGCTGTAGGAATAGAAACCTCTAGAAGTTTGTTGATGATTCTGTTATTGTTGACACACTAAGTCTTTCCTCCATCTAAATGGGATCATTGATTACAAAAGGTCACCACCAAGCCCACTGCCAGCTGTTATAAAAGGTGGTGATGTTGACCTAGTGCAGTGGTGCTCAAGCTTTTTTCAATAATGTTCCACCTTTGAACGGTTTGTTTAAGCCATGTACCCCCTGACCAGCATGAATAATCTTTGGTAGAAAAAATAAGTCTCTATAAAGAGGAAGTATACAGCTATGTCAGCGATAGATTTACTAAACAACAGCCTTGGACCTGGGAATCAGTTAAATGCTGATGAGAAAAGGCGAAAAAACTTGGAAAAAGATGGTAGATAGAAGGAAGTAAGGCAAGAATAGGTCGAAAATAGTAATGCAGACATCGAAAAATGAGACCCAAACCTCAAAAAAGCAATAAAAACTTTGAGAAAAAAAAAAACAGTAGAAAGATGGAAGGCAACACTAGGGCGACAAAAGTGACAGAGTTCCAAAAAGCAATAAAAACTTTGAAAAAAGTAACAAAAACGCATTTCCATGTGAAAAACCAACCTTAAGTCCCCTTCCAGATGACCGAATGTTTTGAAGCGAGCAGGTAGAGCCTAAAGTTTACACATTGAGCCTTTTGTCCTCAAACTGACTGTTGACTGATGCACTCATCATTTTCTTTTTATATATTACTATGTATTTATTTGTGTTATTGATGATGTACTGTACTGTATGTGGTGGGATATGCTGCTCTTTGTGTCATTTAATTGCCCCCTGTGGATGAATAAAGTGAAATGAACTGAAACCGCCCTTCTGCACTGGTAACGGTCCATCTGAATGTGAAGCAAAGCGGAGCCCAAAGAGAAAAAAAAGCATGTTGGAAGATGTTACCCAGACTGGGCCAACAAAACATTGAATTTTGAGTTTAAAAACTGACGACTGGGTGGGACAAAGAGAAGAAGAGAGGGAGGAGGAGGAGGTGGCAACAGCAGCGGTGAAATAATGTGACTCACGTTTTTCTCTCTCTCTCTCTCTCTTTTCTCTCTGTAGCCAGGGTCCTCTCTCGTCCATCAGAGCAGCCATCAAGAGAAGTGAGTATTCAACCTCTTTATAAAGTCCTTCTTCTTCATCCTTGTGTGTTTTATGTCTGTGCAAAGTGCACGTCAGGGCTGGGTATCGTTACAACATTTTGGTACCGATACCGTACATTCGATATCGGATCCTAAATGATACTTTTTTCGATACCAATTTTATGAAATAAAGACATTTACAACATTACACGTTAGGGTACAAATCTTTTTATTTATTTTTCAGCTCCTACTACCAGAAGAAGTTGTGCGTTCCCCTTCAGTTCATTCCTTTAAGAATAGGTTGGATGCATTTTGCCTGTCAAACAGGTGTAATGAATAATTATGAAGCTTGCCAGTAATTTATGTAACTTATTTATCGATTGTTAGAACATTTCAATCATGAAATGATTGTGTTTTATGAAAACATGTTAAGATGTGAATATATTTTTGAGTCTGGAATAGAGGATTTTATATCCTGTACCAGAAAGCTTTTCAATAAATTTCAATACATTTTTCAATAAAAATTACTACGTGAGCCCCGTCTCGGCATTACGTAGAGTTTCTCTTGATAATAATGTTATGCAGACAATCACAGACCTTATTAGGTCTCGGTAGTAGCACGCTGCGTGCTTATTGGCTCACTGACGCAGATGAGATTTACCATTTTTAGGTATTGAAACTGGGTATTACCGTATATACCCGAATATAAGACGATCCTGAATATAAGACGACCCCCCATTTTCCAGACTTATTTTTGGGAAAAAAAGAGATTTTTGTGGAAAAAAAATCTGGTTTTCAACAGAAAATAATTTTATTGGGAAATTCTAGTGATAATTCATAGGAAAAAAACATTTTAACACCATTCATTAAATACCGTATTTGGATTAATTTGTCACAAAATAAAGTGCACTCATGTTAATGAGTTCAGAAATGAATGAATGAGTGACAAAAATGAATAACCTTTTCACAAAAATGCAATAATTATGAAGGCCTATGTATGTAATTGTGGTACTGTGAATATATAGAAAATAACCATCTGCTTTTAATCAAACACATCTGACATTAAAGTCTTGAAACAAACCAAACTGTGGGGTTGCAATAAGAACAGCAGTGCAATTGGGCCTTTATGCTGCACATTAAACTAGGCCTATTCCTCACAGAGATCCCCTGCCTCGCTGTGCTCGCTCTCACTGTCATCACTATCATGATGCTCCACGAGCCCCTCCCACAGAATGTCATCCTCGCTCCCATCAAGGGCATTTGATATGCAGCATTTTTTAAATCCATGAATGATGCTCCCATGCTTGGAGGATCCAAGTACAGAGCAGATGCACTGCTGGCTTCTGAAGTTTTCCAGTTGGCGTCAGTGAGTGATCGCCTGACAGGAGCCACTCAGTGTACCTCTTGCGCAGATTATCCTTGAATGGCTTGTTGACGACTACATCCAATACCTGTAGCTGGCTTGTCATCCCCCCCGGTATGATCACTAGATCGCCGTTCATTTTCCGCAACTGAGCTTTGACGGGCTCCGTCAAGTGTCCGCGGAATGCATCCAAGACGAGCATATTTCTCTTCTTATGAAGCGCACCGCGGCGCCTGCCCCACACTACCTTGAGCCAGTCCACTACCAGGTCAGTGTCCATCCAGCCCTTTTCCTGGGCACGTACGATAATGCCAGCTGGCATCGTCTCCTTCGGCATAGTCTTGCGTTTCAAAATCACATACGGGGGAAGTTTGGTCCCATCAGCGATACACGCCAACATTATAGTGATTCGTTTTTTTTCATTTCCAGTAGATCGCACAATAACTGATTTGTCCCCTTTCTTGGCAACAGTGACAGATGTTGCCATGTCAAAAAACACTGGTGTTTGGTCAGCATTCCCTATCTGATCCAGGGGGTATGAGTGAGTTTTCCTCAGTTTAAGCACATATCGCTGAAAAGACAGCAACTTCTCCTCGAAGTCAGAGGGCAGGCGCTGGGCCAGACTCGTTCTACGACGCAGTGTCAGCCCTTTGCGCCGCATCATTCGTGTACACCAACCTGTGCTAGCTTTGAATTCATTTGTCGGTATGTTCAGCTCCTTGGCTAACTCCAGAGCCCTCAGCCGAATGATTCCTCTGGTGATTGGCATTGCATCCCGACGTTTTTCTATCACATATTCATAGATTCTGTCATCAAGTTCTGCAAACTTGCCACTTTGAGGTCCACGGAAAGCTTTCCTTTGGCTGTTGGTATTTTTTAGTCGTTCTTTTTGTGCTCGCCACCTCCGAACGTTGCATTCTGTGACTCCAAATTTTTTGGCAGCTTTGCAATTATTAGATGATTCCGCCTCATTCACGACCATAAGTTTATAGTTGGCGTCATGACTGTTTCGAACGTGTTGGTTTATTTGACCAACTTTTGAAGCGCTTTTCTCAAGATAATCTCTTGACCTCTCCATGGCGGCACTTTATTGTTTATTTAATTCATAACACTGTCACTACCGGTAATTAGATAGCCTTTCGTGTTGGCGCCCTCTACTGTTTCCCCTGCTTTCTACCTTTCCCCCCATGATTTTTTCTATATCGCGAATATAAGACGACCCCCCATTTTTCAGCCTATTTTTAGGACAAAAACCTTGTCTTATATTCGGGTATATACGGTAAATGACGAGGCATTTTTTATACTCAATACTTTAGAGGCAATACGGTCAGGGCCTAAAAAGTATTGAACTCGGTACCCTTCCCTAGATGCAGATACGCCCGATAGTGTAAACAACAGCCATGCAGTCTGAAACCACTGGTGCATAAAAAGAAATCAATCCAACTTTGTATTAAAGATTAACACATTCCTGAGTGTGCACGTGTGAACTGCTGAGTCTAAACCGCAAGAGCAGAAAACAAAGGAAGGTTATTTGTGCAGCAGAGCTTTGAGGAAGTCTGAAGTCCAATCGAGTTGTGGATTGAAAGATTGGGGATTTTTAAAAACGGAAAAAATGCATTTTTGACCTTTTCCTTTTGTTGGGTAATAAAAGCCAGCATGGCAACAAAGCTGGAAACTCCCAAGACGGGATTGTTCCCACAGTCTTCTGTTAACCACTTATTTGTCCTTTTAGATTCCCGCTCGTCTAGATTTATAATAGGAAAACACTTCACATATATCAACAATTTAAATCAGGGATGTCAAATCACTTTCCTCTAATTTAGTGTTGGTATCTTGACTGAGTTTGTCTTCCCATCGACCGTGCAACTTTGGGTTTTTCTGGGTCGAAATTTCAACATTTTGTTGTTCTTTTTCTACACTTTTTTTGACACCTTTTCCTGATGTTTTTCTCTCTCACATTTTTTCCAATTTTATTTTGTCTTATTAATATACATTAATTATATATTAATATTAATAATCAATATATAATTAATATTTTTTTTGTCACTTTTTTTCAGCATAATAAAAAAAAGTGAACTTTTTTATTTTTTCCTGCGTTTTTGTAGCTTTTTTTCAAACATCTGTCACGTTTTTCAACGTTTTCTTGTCATAGTTCTGATATAGAACGTTTTTGTAATGGGTCACATTTGACCCGAGGACAACCGGAGGGTTAAATAAAGCCTTGTGGTTTTGAATAGAGTTCAGCTACACATCATGCTTTTGTAGCGATGTACCCAACGGTATTTAAACGCACAATTTCTTATTTTTTACCCCTTAAACCTGATGTATGACAGCATGACATATGCTGCATATTCTTAAAGAATTCTGCACACGCTGCGTGATCCTTAAATTCAGTGAATTATTCATATGATTACAGATGTACACGGTGGTTGAAAATACTCACTTCCTGGTTTTATAGACAGACGTGTTCAGCCTTATGACATTGTCTATATAAGTGGTTCTCAATTGGGGGTACGTGTCCCCCTATGGGTACTTTGGAGGATTGCAGGGGGTGCGTACGATTTTTTTCAAAATGTTTTTCAGTTACAAGGCTGTAGTTCTTCTGCTGTCTTTTTTTTCTCCAAGTTTATCGGCTTTTTTCTAAGTTTCTGTCGCTGTTTTTGAAGTTTGTTACTTTTTTTTGAAGGTTTTGTCATTTGTTTTTAACTATTCTTGTCTTTCTTCCTAACTTTTTTCTACTGTCTTTTTTTTCTTCAAAGTTTTTGTCGCTGTTTTCGAAGTTAGTCGCTTTTTGGAATTTTTTTGTCACTTTTGTCGCCCTAGTGTTGCCTTCCTTCTTTCTACTGTGTTTTTCCAAATTTTTGTCTCCTTTTCTCATCAGCATTTAACTGATTTCCAGGTCCAAGGCTGTTGTTTAGTAAATCTATCGCTGACATCGCTGTATTCTTCCTCTTTATAGAGACTTTTTGTTTTCTACCAAAAATTATTTGCGCTGGTTAGGGGGTACATGGCTTAAAAAAACAGTTCAAAGGAGGAACATTATTGAAAAAAGCTTGAGAACCAGTGGTCTATATGAACTGTTGTTGTATCTGTGTTGTCAGCCTCCACCAGGCCAACCTCTCTCTCTGAGTCGTCCAGAGAGAGAGACAGAGAGCGAGAGAGGGACAGAGAAAGAGACCGAGACCGGAGGTAAGACACATGTTTTACTAACAGTTTTATGATGCTGAACCAGTGTGCAGCAGTGCACGTACAGCTTCTCGATTGTTCAAATTCATTCTGCTCTCATCTTCCCTAAACAGGAAACTTTAAAAGGCAATGCCAAGTTATCTTTTAAACAGTAAGATTCTTTGGAAAGGAAACCGTTTGCTCCGTTGCTTAATTTTATTTGGATGCTCTTTTATAAACTCAGCAAAAAAAGAAACACCCCTTTTTCAAGACACTGTAGTTTAAAGCTACTTTTGTAAAAATCAAGCTAACTCTAGAGATCTTCATTGTAATGGGTTCAAACAATGTTTTCCGTGCTTGTTCACGAACGTGAACCTGTTGAACGGTTAAAAAGACAATGACAGCTTGCAGGCGGTAGGCAAGTAAGGTCACAGATATAAGAAAATTAGGGAAGTAAAGAGACCTTTCTACTGACTCTGAAAAACACCAAAAGAAAGACGCCCAGGGTCCCTGCTAATGTGAGTGAACGTGCCTTGGGCACGGTGCAAGGAGGAGGACAGCAGATGTGGCCAGGGCGATACATTGCAATGTCCCTACTGTGAGAAGCCTAAAAGGTGAATTATACTAGCCGCATCCAAGGTGGCAAGCGCCATCGTGATGTCAAAATGACGTAATATCCTGCCGGCGTGCCAGATTTTTTTTTTTTTGTGCGCGAGCCGAGGTCGCGCACGGCTCTTTTTTTTTCTTCTTTTCAGCGAGGCCTGGATGAGTTCGCCGACAACCGGATGCCAGGACTCTCAGAGTGACTGCAAGTCTCTCCTGTAAACTTACCAGGTTAAGATTAGCTCTTATATGGTGAATGAAAGGCGTGATCCAAAGAAGTAGGTCATCCAATCAAATCGAAGCATTGATGTCAATGCTGCTGCCAGTTCTGCCGTTGTTTACCTTTATCTTCTTCTTCTAGTCCGTAGAAAGAGCAGCGTCGGTAGCCTTTCCTCATTAGCGCCACCTCTGTTTGGGAGAAGACTGTTACTAGTGTTGCGAACACCAGCGCAGGTATAAATTAGTAACGGCGATTCCATGACGTCACATTTGCGCGCGCCAGCTGGTCTTGTCAGGTACAGGATGGCAACAACAACCGCAACAACTGGCCAGTCTGGTGCAGTACATGAGGAGGAGATGGACGGCAGTACTTAATGCAGCAGGTGGCCACACCAGAGACTGAGGGCTACTTCTGATTTTGACCCCCACCCTTTATTCAGGGACGCATTATTCCATTTCTGTTAGTCGCATGTCGCATGTGGAAGTTGTTCAGTTTATGTCTTAGTTGTTAAATGTTTTAATGTTCATGCAAATATTTGCACATGTTAAGTTTGCTTAAAATATAAAAGCAGTTGAAAGTGACAGAATTTTTTTTTTTTTTGCTGAGTATATCATTTGTCAAGTCAGGAAAGACAGGATTTTTTTAGTCAACAAGTACGTTTGTGTTTACAGTAAATGAGCTTCATGTGTGGAGTTTTTACTGCGTACACTATCACAGTCACACACATAGAAATAGAATGACTGTGCCAAACACTTCAATGGCCTTTCTATGGTCACACACTTGGATGGTTCTTTGATCTTAAACAGCTTAACCGTTTATTCTTTAATCATTAAATAACTAAGGTCACAGCTGAAGTAAGAAAACATTTAACCAGGAATGTAGAGTACCAAACATGCATTTACTTGTATTTTTAGATGGATTTGGTTCCTTGCATATGCTCCGTTCTCAAGTAGAAATGTATAGAGAAATTCTAAGAACAAATAGAAATAAGAAAGGTGTTTTTAACTGAATTTAAACAGAAGTTCTCATGATTTCTCTGTTAATGACCTTCTGCTTTCGGGGACCTGTTGCTAGGCGACCGGAGATCACCATCCTGTCAGCGGAGCCGCTGGCCTCCACATCCTGGTTCCCCGGAGCTTCTGGAGGGTTCCCACCTCCCCCGCCTCCTGCAGCACAGATCTGGGGACCCACAATCCCTCCGTCCATACAGGTATCTGTCTATTTTGGACGTCAAAGGTCACCGTTAACTCACAAAATGCGTTTTGGGCCATTTCTCAAGAGTTCCTACTAGGGTTGCACAATATTGACAAAATGTGATATTGCGATAACAATATTAATTTTAGGGCTGTCCTCGACTAAAGAAATCCTTAGTTGACTAACACTTATACAAATTTTGTCGACTAATCGATTAGTTGATTTAATTGACAGAGCTGTGCGCTTTGAAAGGTGGTTAAGACTAGAAAAGCACAATATAAATGTAGTTAATTAACCATCTGTAAAACTGAGTTTCTCCACAATTAATCCTGTAAAAGCACCACTTTAAATCTTGTGTTTACCATAAATGTGCTCAGAAGTTTCTTGGAAATGAGTAATTAAGCATGAATAAGCATAAAAAATGACTAATCAACTAAAGAAATCTTAGTCGACTAAGACCAAAACGACCGATTAGTCGACTAATCGACTAAGAGGTGGCAGCCCTAATTAATTTCTATATTTTTAAACATATGTAAAATGACAAGTATGACAGATGTTAGATGAGTCTGGACAGACATGGATGTAAGCTGCAGCTGGACTGGTTGGCGGAGGGATACGACCGCGAGGCGCTAATTCTACTTTGTCGTGTTTCTCCTCCTCAGCCTCCACCGTCGTATGAGGAGGTGATCAAGGAGAAGACTCAGGAGCAGGTCCTCCCTCCTCCTCCTCCTTCCTCACCACGTCCATCTACTACGATAACCATCGCCACGCAGACTGACCCGGGACCTGCCCCTGAACCCCCAAACTTCCAGGACTCTCAGGGGTGAGCGGATGCTCATTTGTGTTTTCTTTTTTCCCCAATCCATATTATTTTCTTAATAATACGGCTATCAGTTGATTTTTCAATTGCAATTAATCGCATCAGTGTCCTAGTTAATTTGTGATTAATCGGGCGCCCAGATAGCTCCGTTGGTAGAGCGGGCGCACTCATATAGAGGTTTTACTCCTCGGTGCAACGGTGCAGGGTTCGACTCTGACCTGTGGCCCATTGCTGCATGTCATTTCCCCCCTCTCCCCTTTCATGTCTTCAGCTGTCCTGTCAAAATAAAGGTCTAAAATGGCCAAAATAATCTTAAGAAAAAGAAAAAAATTGGGATTAATCGCACATTTTTTATTTGCTCTAAATGTACTTTAACAGGGATATTTTCCCAGTTTTTAACGCTCAAGACTGCAGGTACTCCGGTGGTAACTAAGTTCACATCGACAGTACATGCAAATAACTTAAAGGTCCCATGACATGGTGCTCTTTGGATGCTTTTATATAGACCTTAGTGGTCCCCTAATACTGTATCTGAAGTCTCTTTTATATAGACCTTAGTGGTCCTCTAATACTGTATCTGAAGTCTCTTTTATATAGACCTTAGTGGTCCCCTAATACTGTATCTGAAGTCTCTTTTATATAGACCTTAGTGGTCCCCTAATACTGTATCTGAAGTCTCTTTTTATATAGACCTTAGTGGTCCCCTAATACTGTATCTGAAGTCTCTTTTATATAGACCTTAGTGGTCCCCTAATACTGTATCTGAAGTCTCTTTTATATAGACCTTAGTGGTCCCCCTAATACTGTATCTGAAGTCTCTTTTATATAGACCTTAGTGGTCCCCCTAATACTGTATCTGAAGTCTCTTTTATATAGACCTTAGTGGTCCCTCTAATACTGTATCTGAAGTCTCTTTATATAGACCTTAGTGGTCCCCTAATACTGTATCTGAAGTCTCTTTTATATAGACCTTAGTGGTCCCCTAATACTGTATCTGAAGTCTCTTTTATATAGACCTTAGTGGTCCCCCTAATACTGTATCTGAAGTCTCTTTTATATAGACCTTAGTGGTCCCCTAATACTGTATCTGAAGTCTCTTTTATATAGACCTTAGTGGTCCCCTAATACTGTATCTGAAGTCTCTTTTATATAGACCTTAGTGGTCCCCTAATACTGTATCTGAAGTCTCTTTTATATAGACCTTAGTGGTCCCCTAATACTGTATCTGAAGTCTCTTTTATATAGACCTTAGTGGTCCCCTAATACTGTATCTGAAGTCTCTTTCCCGAAATTCCCTTTTGGTGCAGAACTACAGCCACTAGAGCCAGTCCCACAATGATCTTTCCTTAGTATGTGCCATTTCTGTGTCTGAAGCTATTGAGGAGAGAGGGGGGGCAAGGTGGAAGGTGGGGGTGTGGCCTTGACCAACTGCCACTTGTCTCGTTTGAAAGCCATGATGTCTCTCTCTCATGGGTGGGCCAAATTCTCTGGGCGGGCAAATCAGAGAAAGGGGAGGTAACCTTTCTCCTTATGATATCATGAGGAGAAGATTCCTGATTGGTCCATCTGAGCTTTCATTTTCTCAAAGGCAGAGCAGGATACCCAGGGCTCGGTTTACACCTATCACCATTTCTAGCCACTGGGGGACCATAGGCAGGCTGGGGGAACTCATATTAATGTTAAAAAAACCTCATAAAGTGAGAGAGAAACATCTGGAAGGGCTTTGAAAACTCAACTTGCCATTTAAATTCTGCTCATGAGGTTCGTTTCGCCATCTCGTCCGAGACTCTGCTGCGGGAGAAAGTCGCAGAGTTGTCAACACTGTCCCCAACGTCACTGCCGTATCACTTCCTGATTTCCCAAACTACGTATCCAAATCCCAGAACGTGCGTGCTTTAGTCGCACGTTAAAACTCACGAGTGGTGTTAAAAGGAATTTGCTTTAACTCATTATCATCGTTGTTTATTTAAAATGTGTGTGTTTGTTTGTGTGCAGAAAGAAGACCAGTGAGACCACTACGGCCGCCTCTCCCTAACCCTCCTAAATCGTCCGACGTCGACGACATCATCACCGTCTCTGCCAGCCAATCAACACTCCCCTCCGTTGACGCTGACAGCGCGGTACCAAACGCGCACCCGGTCCCGCACACCTCCGCTCACACACAGGGCCGTGACCTCTTCGCTGAACTTTGCTCACCTTTGACCTCCACCTCTGGCGCTCAAACCGACCAATGGGATCAGTCGTCTGCTGCTGTTGACGGGGCCTCTGTTCCCACCGCTTCCGCTCGCGTCCCGTTGGAGCGTCCCAGGCCACGCCCCCGCCCGCGCACCAGGTTCAGCGCGCCGGTCGGCAGCGAGGTCAAAGTTCAGACTTTGGTGAAACTGCGAGAGGACGGACTGGCCACGCTAGCGGCGCGCGCGGGAACGGACGCCGCCAACCGGGACGTGAGTCAGGGCAAGTACCTCCGGGAGCTGCTCCAGGCCTTCAGCGCGGACGACTGGGGCTTCCCTGACCGCCGCAGCGACAGCAGCGAGCACAGCCAATCGCAGAGCGGGGAGGAAGACGAGGGCGAGGAAGACGAAGGCGAGGAGGACATGGCGACTCTGAAGGCGAGGATACAAGCCTTCGAGCAGCAGCAGCAGCAGCAGGTGGCTGATGGGAGCTGCGCAGACGCTAACAACAGAGACTTTGAGGTCGCAAAGAGACCCGAACCCCGGCCACGCCCTCGTCTCCAGGGGCAACCGGCCAAATCCGTCCCTCCCACTGTCGCCCCGAAACCCAAAAACCTCCCTCACGCACCCAAAGCCATCCAGCAAAATGTTCTGGGAGGAGGGCGCTTTGACGGTAGACTCGGGTTGCACCGAAACAGACGCAGCTTCTCACGCCCTGAAGTCCACTCCAGCCTTGGTATCCGAACCCTGCGCTGAAAAACCCTCCGTATCCCCAAAACCACAGTCTGCCGCTACAGAAACCCTCTCGTCTGGTACCCCCTGTCCCGGCCCCGAGGCCGCCTCCTCCGCCCAAACTCGGCCCCTCCGTCGGCGAGACTCTTTCCTTGGCCGACCCCAAAGCTCCGCCCAGACCTCCGGTGGCCCCCAGGACCAGCCTGGGAGCGCAGCACCAGGACAAGACCGCGGCCGCTGGGCACGTCACCCCAGCTCTGCCCCCGAGACCCCCTGGGGAGGTGGTAAGTGGAGCACCGACGGAGACTCGGGCCGGAAGTGACGAGACACAGGACGCCACAAACCAAACTGGTGAGCGTTGTTGAGGGCTGGGAAAAAAATCTATTTGATTTAAAAATCGAGTTGGTAGGTCAAATCGATTCATATTTTTAAAAAATCAATTTTTTTTAATTTATTTTTTTAATCCAAATACAGTATAAATAATTTGGATGTTTAACAATCTTTGTTGCACACTGCACAGTGACTTTTCAGTTAGAGAAAGGGTTTGCCTGTGCAAGTTTTGTTTATGTTGATGCACTTTAATTAAATACAATAAATATATATTTTAAAATATATTTACAGTTCGCATTTTGTTTTAAATGGAAGGGGGGGAAATCGAACCGTAAATCGAGTTTTTTATAAAAAATCGCAGATTTTTTTAGGGAAACAAATCGCTCTACCGTTGTTGTTGTTTTTTTTCTGTCGGTCGTCCGAGATCTTTACCGACTAGTTCAGGAAGCCAGTAGGAACTGCGAAATGAAATGTTGTTTTAAGTCCGAGAGTGGCTGGGAAGTGGGTTTCCATCTCAAAGTAATAAAGGAGTTAGGGTTGTGAAATTAATCCAAATTTAATCGTGATCACAAAAACAGAATAATCAAGAAAAAACATTATTTAGCTCGTTACGTTTTGCAAGTAAGCTCTGATTTTTTTTTTTTTCTTGTGTTCTGAATGAAAAAATAAAGTTTCAATAAGAAAAGTATTAAGGCAGATTTCACAGTTGTATCCCTGTTTTTTTTTACTGTTGATTTATTTAACATTTTCCACTGTTTTTTAATTTCAATAATTGCAACATCTTCCCAGAACTCAACGAGTAATCGTGTTAAATTATCGTGATTTCAATATTGACCGAAATAATCGTGATTTATATTTTTTTCCCATAATCGAGCAGCCCTAAAAGGAGTCATTCATTATTTTCTCTTACAACATAATATTCTGATACTGTTCTGACAAAGCCGCAGAGCGATGGAGCTGAAAAGATGAACTGATTAGTCGATCAACAGTTAATAAATCAGCAATTATGTGTTTTCCACTCGCAGATCAGTCTGGCATCTTGAGGTAGAGAAAATTTGGAGCCGTTCGCCAAACGACCGACCAATCAGCGTTGGTTTTGAGGCGGGTTTAGGTGTGACGCAACAAGAAGTGACTGTTAGTCTAAACAACGTGGCAGCTTCCACGGATGAGATGAGCGTAGCTATTGCGCAAGTTTTATCCAAATTAGAAAGTATTAGAAAGCAAAAAACGGCACTGGAGGCTTTTCTCGGAGGAAAAGATGTTTTTGCTCTTCTCCCGACTGGTTTCGGCAAGAGATTGATCTGATTGGTTGATTTGGCCCGTCTATCACCAACATATAGGTGGTGATAGACAGATGATTTATCCAATCAGCTAACCAGGATTTTCGCCCCTTTCCCAAAAGTTCTCCAACGGTAAGTTTCCAGATGGATATGCCGAGCAAATGCAAAGCGATCCATCTGGTGGGGTCAAGTTAGGAAAGTGGATGTTTAACCAAAAAATAACACAAAAAAGTTTCTGATCCTTTTTGTTTTGCTGAATGTTGATTTTAGTCTGAAATGCCAGTGCTGCTCTGTGTGGCTAGAGCTTTATTTTTTGCAATTTTGTTTGTTTTTTTGGGGGTACTTGCACGAAACAAACACAGAGTGGGAACTTTCGAAGGTAATTGTGGCAGTAATCTGGAAAAACAGCTACAACGGAAATATAACTTTCTGACGACCTCATCCTAAATCTGAGTTCAGCATGATTGAGGTGAGACATTTTGAGTGTCCTGAGTTACCACTAAAGGGCATTTTAGATGTGTGGACTTACTTATAATAAAACAGTAATTCTCCATCAGAGTAGTCAGTGCATTTTGTTTACTTCTTCAGCATGTCCATTTGAAGCCAAAATCACTTCAACTAAGTAAGATTTCACAATGTTTTCCATTGCCTCCCCCCCCACCCCCCGTTTCCATTCGTCTTTTACTGCCAACAGATGTTTGTTTTTTTGTGTGTTTTATTTTCCACATTCAAAACGTTTGGCTGATGTCGCAAGAGTGACTCAGCAAATTAGCAGGTGGAGGTTTTACACTGACTCATTGACTTAATGTTACTGGGAGCAGGACCTACAACCTTTAATTTACAAGACTGAGTCTCCAGCTCTGAAGAGAAACCATCAAACTCCAGCTTCTCAAACGTGTACATTTTGTTTTTCTTCTCTCTTGCAGTAAAATACTGAAATGTTTTATCTTTTATCCACTTTTCAAGGTTCAGTCAAATGTTTGCTTTTAACAACAACATAGAAGACGTTATTAGCCCCTAATGTGGTCAGCCGTGCAAGTGTTTGGCGCGCAAAGTCAATATTTAGGCTTTAAAGTTCAGTGCAGAGACTGTCCGTGCTTTTAGTGTTTTATTAGACAACTGGTTGACACAGTGCATTTAGGTCACATGCAGACGTAATCGGTGTCCGTCATGTTGGACCAGGCAGAAAAGGAAGAGTCACTTCCTCCGTCAGCGTCTCTTCACTTTTCAGTGTCTCTTTCCTTTTCTCCCAGTGTGAGCGGAGATCTTTGCTTGTTGTTTAGTCTGAGATTACAAAGAAACTCTGTTCAGCACTCAATACGGAGGCAATCAGAAACACTGGTGTCACAGTGAATCCCACGGAGAGGGGGAGGGGGGGGAGGGAGAGAGGGGAGGTGGAGGGAGAGAAAGGGAGGGAGAGAGAGCGGGAGGGAGATGAGAGAGGCAGAGGGAGAGATGGGGGGAGGGAGAGAGAGGGAGAGGGAGGGGAAGAGAGGGAGATGGAGGGGAAGAGAGGGAGAGGGGGGGAGAAAGAGGGAGATGAGAGAGGGAGAGAGGTAGGGGGATGAGAGGGGGGAGAGAGAGAGAGAGATGGGGGGAGGGAGATGGGGAGAGGGAGGGAGGGAAAGAGAGGGAGGGAGGGAGGTAGACAGAGAGAGAGTGAAGGGAGAGAGGGGGAGAGAGAGAGGGAGGGGGGAGAGAGATGGGGGGGAGAGAGGAGAGGGGGAGGGAGAGAGAGAGAGAGGGAGAGAGAGAGAGAGAGAGAGAGAATTTCAAATGTCAGCATCAACGCTGAATCTGTGTGGTTGACTCCAGCACTCCTTTATGTATTCAAACACTTGAAACTTTGTTCAAATATTGAACTAGTCACGCTCTAAAAAAAAAAAAAAATAGAACAAAACCTTGCCTGATTCCCCAGACTCAAATGCCATTTTGTTTTCACTCTATTGTTCACTTTTATCATCCCTTATGTACTCTTTGAATGGCTGAACAAGGCTAATCACTATGTGCAAATGTTAAAAACAGAATTTTACAGCTGCAAAATGTACGACGACATGCTGTAATTTATGCCCACAATTGATGGTGATTGCATCTTAATTCATGGC
This sequence comes from Perca schrenkii, assembly GCA_025617405.1. NCBI lineage: Eukaryota > Metazoa > Chordata > Actinopteri > Perciformes > Percidae > Perca > Perca schrenkii. The sequence goes on from JABUOV010000025.1 coordinate 497,284, forward strand.
CAGAACTGATTTAGAAGAACACAGTTTATCCACGATTAGAGAAATGCAAGCTTTGCTCTTTATTTATTTCTTTTGACATGTTACTCATCACACTTAAGTTTCAAGTTAAATCAAAAGCGCCACTAAATAAATCTGACCCCAGTATGTCCGTATGACATCAAAGTGTACTTTCCCAGTAAGCAAATGAACCGTGTCACTACGAAGCCTCCCAGTGGTGATAGCTGACCAAGTAATCAGCGCTTTCAAACGCTGCAGCTGCTTTGCAAATAAGTCTGAAGTTCAGTCAATGGCTCTTAGCTAAACAGAGCTTATCGGCACCAGTTACACACTCAGCTTATCTGGTGGATAAGCAGTGTAAGCAGGAAAGCAGCACGCTTCCTCCAAAACCTCATGTAAATGTTTGTGGACTTCTGCCAGTGTGCGGAAAACAAGACGAGCGAGAGTTCGCCAGCTGATTGAGACTGAATTTTAGATTGGATTAGATTCAACTTTGTTGACATTGTGCAGAGTGCAAGTACAAAGACAACGAAATGCAGTTTGCGTCCAACCAGAAATGCAAAATGTATTAAATGTTTTAACTGTCCCCACGTTTTGTTGTTCAGTCTACATTCACACTCACTTATTTTTTTCTTTTTCTTTTTTCCAGTGAAAATAAGAAGTGGTCGTCCAGGTGTCCCGACCAAACCAGCAGCACTGACATCACCACGCAGAGCCAGCGGTAAGAGTGTGTGTGTGTGTGTGTATTTTTGTGCACACTAAGCTGAATGAAGCTGAAGAACAATGGAGTGTTTGAAAGCTGGGAGACATAAATCTTGCTCGTTATGTTATGCAGAAATATGCAAACATAGTGTGTGAGTGTGTGTGTGTGAGTGTGTGAGTGAGTGAGAGAGAGAGAGAGAACCTTGTGAAAGAAAAATGCAGTGATCGTGCGAGAAGAAAAATAAGCGCCCACTATTGTTAGTGCTGTGTAAAAGCCAGCTGTACTGTACGCTGTGTAGACACTATTGTGTGTGTGTGTGTTCAGCCAAGCCATGTGATTGTTCAACTTGACAGATAATTCCCATCATGCAATTCGTCAGGCTGCTTTATTGGCTGCTACAAATAGCGTTAGTGTTGAATAAATTAAGAGTAGGAGGACAAAAATTAGATTCTATGTGGCCGTTTTTGTTTTGTATTTTATTCTTTTACACATCTCCATTTTCAGCATTTCTGTTACCTTGATAATCACCACTTTAAGTTGTCCCTAACTGTTAAAGTTGTCACTTTATCATCTAATATGAACAGTGAGTAGTAACCTGGCATCTTGCTCTCCACCTCCAGCTCCAAATCTGGCCCCCAAACCCACCGGAGTCTCGCCAACGCCTCCAGATTCAAACCCAGTCCCACCCAAACCTGCAGCAGCTGCCCCGGCCACGGCCCCCAGACCTTCAGGACCGGCCGTGGTTCAGACCCCGGGCCTCAAACCGCCGGCTCCAGCCCTGAGGAAAGGCCCCGTGATTCCGACCAAACCAGAAACCAGCAGCGCTGCGAACCCAAACTCCTCAGATCCTCCTCTCCCTCCGCGGTGAGGAAGAGATTTGTAATTCTTCAGGAGGGGAATAAGCCTTCAAACATGACTTCACTGTCCCATAAAAGTAGAAAATATCATTTTTAATAGTTTAAGATTGTGATTGTTTACTTTCCCAGTTAGCTGCTTTGTCGATCTGGTCTGCTTTTCTTTCATCGTTTTGATTATGCAGCATTATAAACATGTCGGAACTCTGCTTTTATGGTGTTTAGCGTTTTTAGCTTCTACGATCATCTATCCCCACAAGCTGTTGCTCGGTTTTATTTGAAGAGCAGCTTCTCTTCCTGTTTGGTGCCATAAATCAGTCTCCCTCTTTCTCTCCAGGCCGTCAAGTGTGAAGCTCCTCCCCCTTCGTCCTCCACCAATCAAATCCACCCCTGGGCGACCGCCGCCTCCAGCCGTCAGCTCTACTTCCTCAGCCAAACAGACGGCCCCTCCTCCGTCCAAAACTGGTCCCGCCCCCTCTGTTTACCCGGCCAGCCAGTCTTCGTCTTCACAAACCACTTCGTCCTCCTCTTCTGTGTCAGCCAATCAGGTGCAGCCGCAAAGGGCATCAAAGAGGGGACCACCTCTGCCCCCGCGCCCTAAACCTGGACACCCTCTCTTCAACAGCTACGTGGTATGACACACACACACACACACACACACACACATACACACACATATACACACACACACACACACACACACACACACACACACACACACACACACACACACACACACACACACACACACACACACACTCTAAGATAAACACGCACACAGACAGACAGACAGAGACTCACACACACAGGCACACATACACAGACAATAAAGAAATAAAGGCTTTCTTATTCAGACAGACACACACAGACGGACACACACTCACACACAGACACGCTACTGTCATAGATTTGATTTCCAAGGTCTTCATTTTCTTAATTTTGTCTCAGAAACAGGAAGTCCTGATCGTCCTGGACGACCCGAGCCCCCCCGAGCCCCTGCCAGGTGAAGGGAGGAGTCAAACGGCCGTCATCAACCCGTCACAGTGTCTCCTGGACCTGGACATCCAACCAGAACCTGCCCCAGATCAGGACAACCAATCAAAATCTGCCTTGGAGGGCCTCAGCCTATCTGACTCCCAGGTATTAGAACAGTTAGTTAAACCCTAGTCTTGCTACTATTTAAAGCAATTCAGAATCAGAATCAGAAAAGCTTTATTGCCAAGTATGTTTACACACACAAGGGATGTGTCTTGGTATCGTATGTGCAAGTCACATTAAAGCAACATGCACCAACACACCGAGGCGCCATCTCAACTCTCTCCTAACTCTCGCAACAGATACAGCATGACATGAGGAGAGGAGAGGGAACAAAAAAGCGTCTCTCAGACTATCCTCATAAAGATAAGAACAGTGTGGGAACAGGAAAAAACACCTCAGCACAGAAGCACACAACAGTACATTTGCACTGCTTAACATAACACAATACAACATAACATAAATGTACAGTTGCACATTTAGCGGCGAAGGCGTGGGACTGGGGGTACAGGGAGGGGGGGGTTCGACCTGCTGAGAAACGCACAGCCCGGCAACCCACTAGTGTCTCAGTCCGCAGAATGTCATAGCGATAACACAGCACGTTGCCGTGGTGACACCCCTTAACAGTCCAGAACAGATACGAAAATCAGCAGGCACTGGGGAAGACGGGGGAGGAACAAGAGCGTCTCGCTTACAGAGCCCCGACAGGGTGACTACAGAAGTAGTTCTGACAGATAAGTTAATAAATATAATAAAATACACCCATACCATAATACATAATAATTGAAGTGCAAAAAGACAAGAGCAGCGGCAACACATGTTCAGTTTTTCATAATAAAAACAAGTGTTTTTTTATTGAAACTTACTTTAAATGTAATTCTACTACCTTTAACTGCTCTACATGTTTCCCACAACACAATACATTGACTTAAAAGGTAAGACATAAGTTAACTTTAGTTTTTTTTTGTTTTTTTTGTCGTGTAGTCTATTCTGCCTGTGCAGCCCACTGAGCAGAAAGAACAGCCCGACTCTCCTCCCGTCAGGTCAGACACACAACTCACAACTACACACCAGACATTTAACTGTACCTATTTCTAGAAGACTAGATTTCATTTTGAGTATATCCCTTGTGTGTGTGTGCGTGCAGTGGTCCTCGGTGCGTCGCCTTGTTTGACTACGAGGGAGAGGATGACGACGAGCTCACCTTCTCCCAGTGTGATGTCATCGCCCTGCTGGAGATCATTGGACAAGAGTGGGGGCGGGGCCAGATCCATGGGCGAATTGGAATATTCCCCCTGAACTTCGCCGAGGTGGTGGAGCCGCCCCCGCAGCCGGCGCTGTCACCAGGGGACACGGGAAAACCAACGACAACAGAGACCACAGCGACAAAAAGAACCGGTGAGCCGAAAAGTCCTTCAACTGTAAATAAAAAACTGTTGAACTGCAGTCTTTTGGAATAGCTCAGTGCCCTCCTAAATACACTGGCACAGTTGGTCTTTATATGTAAGCAGGCAGCTTAACCACGGCTGCCTCTCATAACCCTTAAATTGAAATTGCCTCCTTGACTCCTCCACTTGCCTCCCTTCCTCGCGTCTCAGTCCCTCCCACGAGGAGGCACGGGAGAGACGTGAGGAAATCGTGGGAGGAGGTAATGTGTTTTAGAGAGATGGGATGTCCTTTTCTCTGGAGAGTCACATAAATACGTCAGCTGTTTCGGCAGAGTTAGCCACTCCTTCAGCTGCACCGTTTCTGGGAAGGCTGCTCTCGTGTATCCTCCCCTATAGCTCCTTGATTTTTTTTTTTATTATTTTATTAACCTTTATTTAACCAGGAGAAATCCCATTGAGATTCAGAATCTCTTTTTTCACTGGAGTCCTGGCCAAGACAGAAGTACAAAAGTTCCATATTTAAAATGTACAGCAAAAACAGACAACATAAAACAAACAAAAATTGCAGTTGGCAAATTAAAATCATCTACACATAATCACCAGCAGCGCTCAGTAGAGGTGTTGAAATGAATCAAATAATCTATGCATGGAATCGTGGACTTGGACGATGCTGCATCGATAATCGGCCGGCTCATAATCGATTATTTCTGTTTACAGTTTAATGTATGCCTAACAACATTTCTGTTTACATATTCTAGTACGTTTTGCACATTCAGGAAGTGCCATGAGGTCAGTGCTGTATAGTTTTATGTATCCAATTTATTTAGTATTAGAGCACTACAGAATGTTTTGTTTTTGAAGCTTGAAAAGCTATGAATTAAATATCCTACATGGCTTTAATAGAGACATGTATTTGACGCATCGTGATGCATCGAGATATCGAATCGCTGACATGATAATCATAATCGAATCGGGAGATCAGTGAAGATTCACACCTCTAGCGCTCAGTAGCAGCACATGTGCATTTAGTACTCAAATATTCCTTCATCCTAATTTTAAACCGTATCAATGTTGGTAGGTTAGTCTAATTCAAGATGATTCTGCAGTTTATACCAGGATGAGGGTGCAAACGATTTAAAGGCACTTTCACCGAAAACAGTTCGCGTTCGGGGAATGTCATACATGATTGGCCCATATGATTGAAGATTACATGTCCTGATGGTGACTTCAGGAGTCAGGAGAGAACATCAGTAAGGAGGCAGTTTACACAGTATGGCCTTTAAAAGAAAAATATACCAATGCCCCAACCTGTAATTGTGCAAAGAAGGCCAACTAACTAACTCTCATTACACTACATTGAAAAGTACGAAAACTAGAATTAGTTATCTTAGTGCTGCATGGTATACTGAGTCCAGCATTTTCAGAGAAGATTGATTTGCCTGCATGTATAAAATATCACCATAATCGATGCTCGCTCCACAGTCCTCGGGGCAGAAATAAGAGCTCTGAGACGGCCTTTCTTCACGGAGGGACAGAACAATTTCCGGTTCAGCCGAGGACCGAGGAGTCGAGGAGCTATCAGATAGCATCTCATGTCCCTTATTTGATAGCTCCTCCAAGGCAGCTGTAGAATGTCCTACATAATTCACTTTAAATCGATCTAAAATAAAAACCACAACAGCTAGAGCATTCTTTTGCAGCAGCAGAAAGCTAAGGCTTCTGTCTTTCACGTCATTACGTTGCACGCTTGTGATGACGCTATCACGTTATGTGACCACGTGACAACTTTTATTTTGCAGATGAAACTAACAAACATTGTGATTTCTTTAGAATTTAATGTAATGGTGGTTTTGTTTTGTCTATTACAGCACCAAAGACCTCACAGGGCCTCGACTCAGAGGTGAGTGTGTGCATGAGTGAGTGTGGGAGTGCGTGTGGTCAGGGTTTTTTATTGTAAGTGTTGAAGTAAGAAAGCTCCCTAATTTTTTCATCAAGTTACTTTTATTAAAGATAAACAAGAGAAAGGGGTCACTCATGCTTTAAATATTGCACTAACATCATCACGGTATGTTCCATATTTATACTATGTAGTGCTTTCTGTTAATGCAGGGTTTCCGAGGGGCCTTAAAAAGTCTAAAATTTAAAAATCTAAATGTCAGGCCTTAAAAAGTCTTAAATTCGCTGAAGTATTATGTTCTAGGTCTTAAATAATTTTCCGTAGATCTTAATTTTCCAGCCAATTACAGCCAATCTAGACACCAGTCCTATAATGCCGATTAGGAAATCAGGGAATTGTTTCAGACAATGTTTCCCGGACATGACATCTGACTTTTTTTTATTTTTTTACGTTGTGATACAGGTCTTAAATTTCATCCATAAAGGTCTTAAAAAGTCTTAAATTTGACTTTGTGAAACCTGCAGAAACACAGAATTTTTATTGTTGTTAATATTCAGATATTCAAATTTTTCTTGTATAAAATGTACTAATTAGTGTATTAATTGTGCGCAGTTATTTCCTTGCTAAATCAGTTTGTGTTTGTTCAGACAAAGGAGTGGGCTGTGGCTTTGTTTGACTTCCCCGGTCAGACTGCAGAGGATCTGTCCTTCCACAAAGGGGGCGCTCATCCAGGTCACGCAGCACATCGATGCTGAGTGGAGGAGAGGAAGACTGGAGGGGAGGGAGGGGATCTACCCTGCTGCCTTCACACAAGCCTGCCAGGGTAACACACACACACACGCTAAAATAAACAAAATGCATAATCTAATCAAGTCTAAAATACACGTGGTGGAAGTTATCAGATACTTTTACTTAGTGGAAGTTCCATTTAGGGTTTTCCATTTAAGCATCAAAAACTAACTCAATGACTTTTGTCAGATCTAATGATTGTAGTTGGTCTCCCAGTTTGATTATTTATTAATTATCTTCTCTAGATTTTCCGACATTTTAGACACCGATATGGTAATAATAATGGTCCAATAAAGATTTATTGAAAAACATAACATTTTCTTGAGGGAGGACCCCTAAAACCTTCCGCCACATTCATTCACTTAAGTCTTGCACAAACCTAGAGAAAACTCTGCTAATACCACCTTGTAAAGACACTCTGTTCAGTGTTTCCTTTAGGATTATTTTCTTTTAGCAGTGGGGGTCGGTCCGAACAACAACCCCCTTACCTGACTCACTTACCGTTTAAACTCCATCAACACAACAGTATGTGGAGTTAAACTGGACGGGCCCAATAACCTCTGAATAGTTCTACTTGTTGTTAAATTTCAATGTGAGCGGCAGCCAATGGGGAAGGTGCATTATGTCGTCAGGATCATTTAAAATGCTACCGCGACTACACTGTGCGTCTGCCCTATTTCTGATACCGCGGCGGCACAAATTTTGCCATGGCGGGCCGCCATTACAAATTCAACATAGGAAACACTGCTGTTACAGGTAGAAGTTCTGCATTGTAAATATATTTGTTTAATTTGTAAAAGCGTACATTTGTTAACCCCGCCCGTCTGGTGATTCTGGGACAAGAAAAGACGCCAGTATTTGCAGATGATATGACTGAATGTACACCGTTTTTGATCTGATGTCCTAGTTTTCATGAGTTTATTTGGATGCTTTTATACCATATTGTGGCTTGATTATTATAACTATGAGATGCCATTTCTTTGTGCTTGTTTGGCACACTCCTCATCTTGTTTATGTTTTTATTAGTGGGTATTTGAATCATGTTTTGATAATGTTGATAGTTTTGTTTTTTTGATTTGGTTGTATTAAGATTAGCGGTTTTGTTTTATCAATTTGAAATGCTTTTTTTTCTGTTTCTTTTAACACCTGGTGTTCATGATTGTATTAATGTGTTATCTGGAATCTTGTGTGTGAGCGCACACTCTAACCACAAGTTCCTGTTCTTGTTTTCAGCTCAGTCAATCCCAGGCGAGCTGTCAGCGGTTAAAGGAGTGGCGAAGTTTGACTTTACAGCAGAGAGCGAGGATGAGCTCACGTTAAAGGTGTGTGTGTGTCCTGAGAACGTTTTTAAGTTCATATTCTCTGCACAGACACGATGTAGGTTTATGTCAATTTTTTATATTTATTTAGGCCTATTAAGTTAAAGGTATTGTGGAGGATTTTCCCGAATTTTAGAAGAGAACCGCCCTCTGTACTGTTTGAAAAAATGCACATGCGCAACACTCTGCCTGCTCCCGAGAGGGAACGCCTATTAAACGTGTGCACGAGAGTGCACTGTTTACAAGTTGCTGTCGGCATGGCTCATACAAGCCTTCTTTCCAAAAAAAGATTTGCACTTTTTCACAAACTGAGATGTTTACCGTGTGTGCGCGGTGCGTGACTTGTGCCAGGGCTAGCATCGCTAATCATAGCTTACATCAACTTTTATTAGCAGTGATTTTAAATGGATTTCTCCAAATAGCATGCCAAACTTTACCTGTGGAGTTGAAACTTCACGACTGAGGCATCAGTGGGAAGCCCAACCTGTGCTTTTAGCGTACGCCAGCGTGTGAAATTGTCTCCCAAAAACACTCTTGTCTTGAGAACGGCGAGCTTCTATGAACGGCTGATTCATGGAATCATTCATTTATTTTCAGGCAAACTATCAGAAATGCAGTTTAACTTTGTCTGTTTCAATATTAAGATAAAACGTTTTCTGACAATTGTGCTCTCTTTCTGTCTTTCTGTCTTCCTCCTGCAGGTCGGTGAGATTATTACGCAGGTGGTGTTTGTGGATGAGCAGTGGATTCTGGGAGTTGTGGGCGGGAAGCGTGGGATTGTGCCTACAAACTACATTTCACTTCTCTCATGAGGAAAATCCTGAAAACAGCCGATGGTGGAAAAAAACTAGGAAACAACTTTTTTTCTTTGGTTTTTGCAGCCGCTCTCTGTGAACAGGTTGGTGGGTTTGAACTCTACAGAGAGCGCTGTGAATGCTGAACTCTGGTACGTCAGTGTTTCACAGTTTTTCCCCAAAAAACTTTTCAGGCGGTTTTTGGTTAAACAAAAGCCACCTGCTCAGTTTTTATTAGTAGTTTGGACTCTTTAGTTCCACTCCGAGTGGATCGTCTGTTGAATGAGAACGGGACGGACCTGCGCTGCCTTAACGACGGAGTAAAACGGATTTTACACCGGTGATTTGTGTTCTTCCTTTCTCTGTGCTCTGATTGGCTCCGTGGATTATATCCCACCTGGACTGAATTTGACTTTGTTTCTTTCTCGGACTGTTTGGTTCATTAAGTCCTGAGCGGCCAGTGGACTTTTCCCAGAAAATCCCCCCCCAAAAAAAACTGAAGTTCCTACGACTCAACGGTTGTCATCCTGCACTAATGGTTCAAATCGATCCGCATGATGGGAGAGGATGGGGAAAATATAATCAAGATCAGACATTTTTGCTTTAAACAGCCGCCGTTTGGCGACTTTTTCCTCTTTGTGTCTGATTACAGGTGTTAACATAGACTGTTAAAAATGTTATTAAGTGTCAGATACATTTTCAAAATCAGGCCAACTTGCAGTATTTGAACTGGAAAACTTTCAAGGTTTAGAGAGGGGGGACTAATTCACATTTTAAAGGGATATTTCAGATGTTTTGCAGTGTGGTTGTCTGAGCTACTTCTCCAGTCAGTGTGTTAGCTACAGCAGATGTTTGGAGAGTTTGGAGAAGCAGGCAGGAGTACCGACACCGAAGCTAAGCAATGTCCTGCTGTGGACGGGGACAGCAGCTAAATGCATTTTAGACACCTAAAAACATCCGTATCAGTTTAAGTGGACACTGTATTAGAATAGATTAGAATTAGAATATTTTCACTACGTTATCTTGCTGTCAGACAGCCCTTTACGACGGGGGAACTGAAGCCGTTATCTCTGCTCTCTTCAAAGCCACCAGACTCCTTCATGACAAAAACATTTCACAGAACACTGTTTTTTTAAAGGAGTCTGGTGGCTTTGAAGAGAGCAGAGATAACAGCTTCAGTTCCCCGTCGTAAAGGGCTGTCTGACAGCAAGGTAAAGTAGTGAAAATACTCTAAATACAGCGTGGACTTAAACAGATTTTTTTTAGTTGTCTAAAATGTGTTAAGCTGCTGCCCCCGTCCACAGCAGGACATTAGCTTAGCTTCCGTGTCGGTACTCCTGCCTGCTTCTCCAAACTGGGAGCATGCGAGGGATAAGTACCTCATACTGTACAACTCCAGTTCAAAAAAATCTGAACTATCCCTTAAACTAACTCAGTTAAAACTTACGTTTATCTTTAACCTAGTGTAAGCCTGAGGAAAACTGAATAATGTGGCGCTTAGAGTCGGTCGGTGAGTGCGAGCGGTAGACCGGATGTTTGTCTGCTGAAGCCTCCTGAGAGGAAACACCAGCTCTGGTTTGTGGTGTTTCCTGAATGTTTTTTTTTAACTTGTAGCGCTCAGCGATCTGAGGGACAAAAATTGCCACTTTTAAGACAGAAGAAAATTATGGGACACCAGTTTTAGTTGAAATAAACTGTCCGAATGTTTTGTTTAATGACACTGTAGGTACCTTTTTTTAGCTATTTATAAAAGTTATTTTGTTGCACATTCTCAAAGCTTTGAAGCTTAAACCAGATCACTTTACACAAAGAACACTAAGGCTGGTGTTTATTGGTTATCTAGAAATCCATTATACTACACTGCTAAACATGTTCCAGAGCTCTTCTCTATCTTAAAGGGATACACCACCGTTTGTTGAAATAGGGCTTATCATGTTCTCCCCTAGCTGTAGATAGGTGGGCCAACGCATTTTTTGCGCATGCATCGTTTTAGTCCGGTGCAACACCGGCAGCGCCACCGCTAGTTAGCTTAGCATAGTGAAGGGAATCCTATGTTGCCGGTTAGCATGTTGTGAGTAAAATTGAGCCAACAAAAGACAAAAAAACCTAATTACTTGCACTGAGACAAAAAATGCGTTGGCCCACCTATCTACAGCCAGGGGAGACCGTGATAAGAACTATTTCAACAAACGGTGGCGTATTCCTTTAACTTTTCAGGTTGAGCTGAATGTTTTCGGCTGTCCTGCCAGCAAAATTACGAATCCCACTATGGCCACGCCAAGACCCGCCCTACGAAGCAGCTCGATTGGTAGGGGTTAGGCATTTCACCTCGAGTGGTTAAGGTTAGGGTTAGGGGATTGGTCAGGGGATAGGACCTGTACATGTAAGCATGGACGCCTGGCCAATAGTAGTGTGTGAACGCTATTGAAGGGCGGGTCTTGGCATGGCCATAGTGGGATTCGTAATATCGCGTCCTGCCACCCCGCTGAAGGCAACGTAGCCCTCAAAGATTTGGTGAATAAAGCACGACGTACGGGAGAAGAGTTGTGTGACATGATTTGGAACATGTTTGGCAGTCATGTAAAGTAAACATGATTTGTATGTAACAGATTTGAACATACAGCCAACACTATGAGACACTATAAGAGCGTGCAGCTCAATGAAAGCAAACCTACATGGATTATGAACGTATGTTGTATGAAGATAAGCTTTACAAAACTTAAAAATCACTTTTCATGCATAAAATCACTTTTCATGCATAAAGATATCCTCTTAAAACATGTTTATAGTTTATAATAGTTAAATCTAAATGTCATATACTGTAAATGCATAAGTCACAGAGAGTGAACCAGAAACTGAAAGCTGCGATGTTAAGGAACTAAAACCTTATTTGACACTAGGGATGCACCGAATCCAGATTTTTGGGGTTCGGCCGAATACCGAATCCACTGGTTTAAGATTCTGATGAATCTGATACCGAATCTTACTCCCATCTTCAGTCCATTAACCCAGTAAACACATTAATGAAGTAAACAATGTCCACAGCTGTGTATTTTTCATTTTATTTACCTGAAGTTGCAGCATTTTGGCTGCTGTCTGGAGATTCCTTCATGTACAACTTGTAGTCTTTCGGATGTTTCGTACCAAATGTTGTAAAAGCAGCGATGTTGTGTATTTTTTAGGGTCCTCGCCACCACGAGACAAATCAGCGTTGCAAATTGAACATGTAGCTGGAGTTGAACGGCCTTCTTTTGACTGAAAGTACTGCCAACCAACAACTTTTTCTGCTCACCAGTTCGATTTTCACTCTCTCACAGCCTACTGCATTGAACTCTCCACCTACGTAAACACCTTCCTGTAATCAACGGCACCGCCATTACGTCAACCAGCGTAGCGCAAACATAGGATTCGGTGGAAAATATTCTGAGGTTCGGCAGAAACCGGACCCCGTCAAAAAGCCCAATATTCGTCCGAAGCCTGGATTCGGTGCATCCCTATTTGACACCCATATTAGCTCATGTTTGATTTCCCTCTGTTAAGCAGTATTGAAAGGTGGTTTTGCACCAACAATAGGGAGTGTGTTGTCACAAAATGATTGGACGAACTCTTTCACCTGTGAAGATCTAGCTGTAGTTTCAAAAAATGTACTGTACTTTCATCTTTTCTCACATTTCCTCAATCTGTGTCCTGTGTTAAAACACTAAATCTCAAAAGACAACTTTTCCGTTTTCCAGACTGAATATACGAGTCATACTCATGAAATGTGGTTTTTATTAAAGGTTAAACATGGAGGATTTTCTCTCAATGTGCTGTCAGCAAATTACCAGTGATGATGATACATTTTTCTTTGTTAGATTTACGTTTTTCTAGTTTTTTATCTGACAATTGCGGGTCTGGCGGTTTGCTCACTATTGCAGGATTCAACCTCTTAATGCGTTCAGATGTAAAACTAAGTGGACTGTTGAGCCTGATGGCATATTGCAGCAATCTGTGAGAACTACCATCCTTTTTCTTTGTTAAGCCCTTTGAGATATACATCCTGGGATTCAAGTAGGCCTGGGTACAGAATTCTATACTTTTTAGACACCGACCGACCGAATTGCTTAAGTATCACGGAGTATCGAAAAATGACTCGTCATTCATTACCCAATTTCAATACCTAAGGAGTAAATCTCTTCAGTGTCAGTGAGCCAATAAGCATGCAGCATGCTTCTAACAAGATCTAATAATTTCTGTGATTTTCTGTCTTAACGTTGCACGTCGTAGATAGAAAACTCTACGTTACGCGCATAGAGACGGAACGGAGCTCACGTAGTAGGAGCTTTGAGCACGTTACTGTTTTTATTAGTTATGATATAATTCAGTGTCTGAGACGGCAAATTCATTTTATTTGGGTGGGGAGAAAAAACTAAATGTAACAAATCAAATGCAGCCAGACGACAGTAAATGCTCAGCGTGTCATAAGATGGGATGTTTTTCAGCAGTTGCAATGCAAAGTAAGGGAGTGCAAACATATGGAGTGCAAATAAAACAAATAGAAACAATATAAATGATCTGTAAGGTGCTAAAAAGAAAGTAGATGGGGCTTGGTTAAGGACTATTTCTTGTCCAGTTATTTTAACATTGCATTGTGACAGAATCTGCTGTTAATGCTGTTATGCAGTGGTGTAGTATAATGTATTGTAGTGGGTATACTGTACTGTATATAAATATATTGCCCTATGTATATGGGCCAGAATCTGCCTTTGGGGCAGGGGTGGGGTCATATCATAGTGGGGGGGTCTGGGTGTCCTCCCCCAGGGAAGGTTTGAGCATCAACAACTTCATTTCCTGTATTCGGATACACTTTTATGCACCAGTTTACGGTGAAAATGCCTTCAATTAGCCTATGTGAAGAAGAAAAACACAGATGACAATACAAAATGTATCCAAAATTATAATGGAAAGTATGCTGGTCATTTTTAAGTGGGTATATGGAAATCCTAGAGCTTTCTTATTGGGTATATTGCGTATACCTGCATATCACGTAGACTACACCATTGCTGTTATGTCGAGAACATCAGTCAATTATTTTGGTATCATGAGAAAACGAAAGATTGATTCCTCTTATTACTTCCAGTGTTTATCAGAGATCAGGAGTTCAAACGACCCAGATGGAGCTGATGGTGAGCGGAAGAATAATCCGATAAACATATAAAGTATTAAGAGGATGCAAAATTTAGTTTTCTCATAACATCATTTGTGATCACGAGATAACGTCATGAGAAAAAAATCATTGCAAACATGGTCGTTCTCAGCCTCAGTACAGAAGATTACAACACTGTTTTGTTTATTTGGTCAAACCGAAGCAGAACGTGTACAAAAGTCTAGTTGTTGTTAAAGGGGCACTATGCAGTTTTGGCCATTTCTTCGCTGTTTTCTCGCAGGTTTCTCTATAGACGAAAAAAAAGTGCATAGTTCCCCTTTAAAGAGCAAAACAAAAAGTTTTTTTGTTAGCTGATATATTATTTTTCGTGCACATGGTGTGTGTGAGTTGCTCACAGATAACAATAGGTGACTGTTAAAGTCCTTAAACTGTAATTAGATGTCAAAATATCAACACGGTTACTGCATCTGCTGTCATAAAAAAAATGGTTTCGCAATTAATTGACGGTCATAAAAGAAGCACGTAGAAATGTTCGAACTATATATTTGGACATTTTACCACCAGAGCTTAGCAAATGCTCAGTATTTTCTGCACTTAGCAGACACGGCAGTTAGCCGTTTGTTGGGTGATTCTCATCAGACAATCGGGCATGGGAAAGACCTGGCAGGTTTAGTTGCAGTCAGTTTTTTTTAAGTTAGGGTTAGGATGTCTCATTTTTGTCGATAGGTCCATATTTCTGTTTTTGTGAGTTGCAGCATTGAGGGTGCTTGCAGGCGTCATCACGACTAATTTGGTGTCAACTGGTTAGAGAAAATCTTACATGTGGCATCTTTTAACCTTTAAGACCGTAACACTAACTTGTGTGTGTGAGTGAGAGAGACGCACAATGAAAGATGTTTATAAAAAGCTTTGTAAGAGATATTTTATGTTTAACCTAACATTCCAACTTTATAATACAAATAAAACTTTAAAACATTTCAACAGTCGTTACCTCTGCCAAGGAGGTTATGTTTTTGGCTCGTTTTTGTCCATTTGTCATTCTGTTTGTTTGTCTGTTTGTGTGTCTTTTTGTTTGTCCGACTATGCACAGTGTTAGATCCCCCGTGTTACCCCCGTAGAGGAGGTACTGGACCAGCTCTCCGTTTAAAGGGTCCGAGCCTCTTTGCCTATGGGTATTACCCTACTAGGTTAAAGGGACTATTTAAGCTGGTGGCGAGGAGACACGCCTAGCTTCTAACTGCCTTCATCCGTACGTCTACCCTGCTTACACTAGCACCGCACCCAACCGAATGGCCCCAGGGTCAGGTACCGCACCAGTCACGCACGTTAACGACAGCTCTCCTCTTAATGATCTGTGCACTTGTTAGTTGCTAGGATTGGTTTTAGTGGCTCGTACAGTGAGCCCTAAGGGTCTGTTTAATTTCTGTGGCTAGAGCAACCTGTTAGAACCTGATTTTGTTATACACACACTCCTTAAGAATTCTTGCCTCGGTGAGGCGTCATGAATCCAATGTCCACAATTTAATCTTTAACTTCAATGATGGCTTTATTGCGGGATTTAGCAAGGGAATTGCATGAAGCATTTGATTTTGAACACTGATTATTTATATATATCAAGGTGATTAGCTTAACCTAATACACGTAAGTAAAAACAGTTAAGTCCAAACCACTGATGTAAAGTCTGGAAGGTCGAATGTCCAATTTTGTAGAGAGAGAGGGAAGGGGTGTGCTCGTCAGTACAGTCCTTCCTAGCCTGCCGTACTGTTGGATTGCTGTTGAGACTCCCGACTCAATCCAAAAGTCCGCTAAGTCTCGTATCCAGAACAGTCACTGTTGGCAGGGTGAACTAAAGAGTGCTCCTTAAAATCCTGATTGTTAACCTTAGGCCAGGTGGGGATGGTTAATCCTCCTTTTGCCAGACACTCCCGTGCCGGCTGTAAGTAATAGGAGATCCTCTCTCTGCGATAGTGGCTTTGTTCGTTGCTCTGTCTGTTGAGTTGAATTTTTAAGTCCCAGGATGAGTTTCTCCGATGTGGTCGATCGAACAGCAAGTCTTGAACTCCGAGAGCCGACAGGAGGACTAACCTCGATTCACCCTCTACTGTTCCTTTGTATCTTTACAAAAATGTGTGTGCGCTTTTGTCTGTATGTGTGGCCGTATGTGTATGTGTTGGCAAGTGTGTGCGTCAGTGAGTGTGCACTGATATGTGTGTTTCCCCGATCTGGTATTGCTCCACTCTTTTGCTCCTTTAGCAATCTTGCCTTGTACTTGCCCTCTATCTCGCAGCTTCAACATTTAAACATTTCAACATATTTCTCAATACATTCCTTCTCTTGGTTAGTATATGTTACTCCCTTTTTGCTTAATACATTCGTTACCACTTGTCTTACCCTTAATAATCAACCAATAATCATTCTTTAAATCAGTATTCACATAATACATTTTTTTATATAATTATCCCTAACAATCAACCAATAATTATTCCTTCAATTTACACGTTTTGCACGTAGCTTTAGAATCACTATCTTCTTTTTACCTATTACTCATTGTGCATTTCATCATCTACTCAGGCGGAAAGTCCCCAATCTTCCTAGGTAGAGACCTGTGATGCAAAAGTCCCTTATTTCCCATTTCAGAGACTAATGATGGAATGTCCCTTGTTTTCCACTTGTTGGTTTACGTCAGGGATCTGAACTTACTTGATAGAAGGATTAAAAAACAAAATACTGTCCCAATTTTCATAAACCCTGGTGGGAGGTTGTAGCGTTGGTCAAAGAAGAACCAACCTCCCCACCTGGGGCAGATAAACAAAATGATTTCTCATTTCGTTAACATTGCGAGATTTGTGCTGCATTCATGTGGTGTCTGAATAATTTGTAAAATGCGTTCACGAACATTCACGCTGTATTAACATTGTGAGATAGGGCGTGCCTGTGCAGAGATCTGTGCTCTCAGAATGCCCTTCTAGTTTAATCTTTGTTTCTTCTTTCTTTTTGTATTAATAGTTGCTCTGTTTTATCAGAGGTTGTAGTACAGCTGACTGACTATTCAACCAAAAGATAGAAATATTTAAAGGAAGATGAACTGTTTAATTGGACACAATAATTCATGTTAAAATGGCTGGAGACTTTATCTCTCAAACAACAAACAGTCTATGGATTTAGAAAATCACAGGCACGAATTTATATTTTACATTTTAAGTTTATTAGTCATTGAAGTAGCTTCTTCTTTGTTCTTTCACCATTGTGTTCCTATTTAGTTTTTCTTTTACAAAAAAAAATCAAATGAATTGCTGTAGCTATTTTGAATGGATCCAATGAACTCGTAAAAGTTGTTGTTACTTCTAAGTTTGCTTATTTACATCTTTGCACGCTGGAATATTTTTGTAGTTGTCATATTTATATCCGTTAAACTCAAGTGGTTAGTAGGGTTTCTTTATTAATAATTCTGCATTTCAGCTGCTGATTCATGTAAAAATAGCTGGATGATGAGAATAATTAGACTTTAAACACTCTCAAAATAAACAGTCTGAATATATGAATTTAGAAAATCTCAGGCAGGAGTTTATTACATTTTACATTTCATCATCATTCTCATTTAAAATGCGTCTTCAGAAAACATCCTTTAGTTCCTCTACCTATTAAATGTATCTAATTACAGCAGAAAATATATTGTTAGCTATTATAAATGTGCGTATTTACAGTCACATCAATAAAACCTTTGCATTGCATCAGAGGACTAGACCGTAATATGTAGTTATCTTATTTGTCACACACATAATATATTAAACAGAAATACAGAAATGCACCCAATGAACAAAAGCACCAGCCACCCTGAGTTAAATCACTTAAACCTAAACTGCCTCTTTTATTCATGTCCTGCAGAGGCTACGATACATTTCTTTGATATTAACCGGTCCTCTGGCTTTTCATGATTACCTTGGTTTACAAAACTCAGCGGTGTCTCCACAAAAACCCAAAAGCCAAACTCCAGCATAGAGCGGCTCAGTGAATGTGGTCTGGACTCTGTGGAGGAGAGTCATAGTTTCAGAGACGTTGAAGAAGGCCAGAGTACCTGCGCTGTGATCCAGGTACACTCCTATTCTGGAGGATTTGGGGCCTGAGATTCTGAGTGAGCAGTTGTTATATCTAAAGATATAACTATTGTCACAACGTAATGCCCAGGACTTCTTATTGAATCCAAATAAACGTGCATGAAGGTCACCTGATCTGCCAATACTCTTGTAAGCGACTGCTACTGAAGCAGGTCTGCTGCTCATCTCCACCTCCCAGTAACAACGTCCGGTCAATCCGTCTTCACTCAGGACCTGAGTTGCCTGAAGGAACCTGTCTTGATGTTCAGGATATGGTTTATTTTTTACAAATGTTATTTTTCTGTTCCCCTCTGATAAATCCAGAGACGTGCCTGCTGTGTTTGGATCCATCGTGATTTGACATGAATATTGTAAGAACTCTGCTCTGGTCGTTGGCTCAGCTAAAGGCAGTTTCTCAGAAAGAATTTCTTGCATTTTATCTCTTGCTGCTGTCACGGCTGCCATCACATCCTCAAAGTACCACAAACGATTGTGTTTTGGTTGTGGTGAGTCTGTAGATCCAGTAAGTTTTGACAGTGAGCAGTAACTTTGAAGAAACTGGGTGGGATCCTCTGAGCGTGAGAGCTCCTCCAGCTCAACATTTTTCCTTTTTAGTTCAGCAATCTCATTGTCCAGCTTCTCCTGAAGCTCTTTAACTCGACTCACTTCAGTTTTCTGCCAGGATCTGATCTGCTCCTTCACCTCAGAGCTTCTTTTCTCTATGACACGGATCAACTCAGTAAAGATCTTCTCACTGTCCTCCACTGCTTCATCTGCAGCGTGATTGATAGTTTCCATCTCTTTCTGAAGCAGCTTCACATCTTTTTCTCGTTCCTGGATTCTCTGCTGCATGTTTTGCCGACTTTCACCAAGCTCCTTTTCCTTCTCGGTCCTTTCTGCTGCAGCTGAGACGGTGTCGTGGCCTTTATGTTCATCCATTAAACAGAGATAACAGATACACTCCTGATCAGTGCGGCAGAAAACCTTCATCACCTCATCATGACGGGAGCAGTTGTTCTCCTGGAGATTACCGGAGGCTTCGACAAGTTTGTGTTTTTTAAAAGCAGGAGATTGGTAGTGAGGCTGAAGGTGTTGCTCACAGTAAGAGGCCCGACAATCCAGACAGGACCTGAAGGCTTTCAGCTTCCTCCCAGTGCAGACATCACAGGCCACATCTCCAGGTCTGGCATAGCAGAGATCAGCTGGAGCAGCTTGGTGTCCAGTCTTCTTCAGCTCCTCCACTAAATCTGCCAACATGGTGTTTTTCACCAGGACAGGCCTCTGGGAGAAAGTCTCTCGGCACAGAGGACAGCTGTAGATTCCTCTCTGATCTCCTTCATCCCAGGAGGTTTTAATACAGCTCATGCAGTAGTGTCCACAGGGAATAGTTACCGGATCCTTCAGTAGATCCAGACAGATCGAACAGCAGAATTTCTCCTCTGGTGCTTGATTTCTTTGCTGCTCCATTTCACCTCTCGACAACAGGGAATGACTCTACAGTTTCACTTTCCTCACAGCAAATTAATGCATCACACGGTTAAGCCACGCCTCCTTTTCTTACCCAACAGCATGCTGATCTGTAGTAAAGTGATTTGTCAGCACTTGCAGCTTACAACATGTTGGTTACACCCATCTTTAAAGTTGTAGATCTATGAAAGGAGGGAGTTTGAGTCTGCGTTTGAGAGAAAAAAGGGAGGGTTTACCGGTGTTTGTTTCATTCATAGCCATCTTTTAATTGTTTGGTTTGGACTTTAGTAGAATGTTAAGCTGTCTTTTACAGGTTTACAGAGTTTTTTTAAGTTGATCTATTGACCTGAGATACGCCTGTGAATGTGTCTGATCAAAGGTGTAAGCAGCTGAGATTGTTCTTTATTTTTTTATACTTTTATCCCCCAAAAAAATTATAATAGCTTTGTGCCTTTTTTTGGTTTGGATGCAGTAAACTTTAAAACTAGTGTTAAAGAACTCCTGTCTGATCTTGGGCTCTGCTTTTGGCAGAAAACATCCTCTTCAGTCTCTGTCATTGAGATCTTTGTCCATTTAATAGTGTCCTGTCATGCTCTGCTTTAACATTTACACATTCACAGTCAGTCTGAACTTCAGCAGTGTGTTCAGCCATCCTGTATTCACACTGGATGTTTTTTAGTTTATTTACAGTATAACCTTTATACCTCCAACTAATCAAAAAGAAGATCTTACATTTGGCATCATTAACCTTTTAAGACTAACACTTACGTGTTTGTGTGTGTGTGTGTGTGTGTGTGTGTGTTGCACAATGAAAGACTTATAAAGTACTTTTAGGGAGATATTTGCGTTTAACCAAACATTCTAACTTTTTAACACCAGTAAAAACTTTCAGATATTTCAATATTAGTTTAATCTTTTTCTTGTGTCTTTTTATATTAGTTGTTTCTGTTTCATCAGAGGTTGTAGTACAGCTGTTGTTTTACATCTTTGCACGCTTGAATATTTTGTAGTAGTTGTTTTTTTCCGTTAAACTGAAGTGGTTAGTAGGGTTTTTATTAATAATTCAGAGGTTCAGCTGCTTATTCATGTAAAAATAGCTGGTTGATGAGGAGAAATAGACTTTAAACACTCACAAAATAAACAGTCTGAGTCTATGAATTTAGAAAATCACAGGGAGTTTATTACATTTTATGTTTCATCATCATTCTCAGTTAAAATGTATCTTCAGAAAACATCGTTTAGTCCCTCTACCTATTAAATGTATCTAATAACAGCATAAAATATATTGTAAGTTATTATAAATTTGCGTATTTACAGTCACGTCAATAAACCTTTGCATTGCATCAGAGGACTAGACAGTAATGTGTAGTTATCTTATTTGTCACACATAGAGTTTATTAAACAGAAATACAGAAATCCACCGAATAATCAAGTTTAACAGTCACTCAACGTATTGATTATCAGTTTTACTCAATGCCTCAGAGTCTTCTCTGGGAAGTAATTAGAATGTTGACTCCTGACTTCCTGTCTTACATGAGGCATGGGTTGAAACGATCACACATATTTACACATTCTGCATTTGATAAAAACAAAGTCCCAATAACACCATCCATACTGACTCAAATCACTTGAATTGACCCTGTAGAGCTAAACTGCCTCTGCATTCATGTGCTGAAGATTTTTTTTTGATATTAGTCTACCCTCTGCCTCTTTTATGACGACACAACTCTACCGAACTCAACAGTGTCTCCATCAGAACTACTGAGGTAAACTCCAGCATAGAGCGGCTCAGTGAATGTGGTCTGGACTCTGTGGAGGAGAGTCATAGTTTCAGAGACGCTGAAGAAGTCCAGAGTACCTGCGCTGTGATCCAGGTACACTCCTACTCTGGAGGATTTAGGGGCAGAGATGAATGTGTAGTCATTGTCATGTATGAAAATATAATTATTGTTACAGTGTAATACCCAGGACTTCTTATTGCGTCCAAATACATGTGAAGTAGAGACCCCTGATCTGGCAGTACTCTTGTAAGCGACTGCTACTTCAGCATTCCTGCTTATCTCCATCTCCCAGTAACAACGTCCAGTCAGTCCCTCTTTACTCAGGACCTGAGGTATGCACTCAAATCTGTCTGGATGTTTAGGATATATTGCTTTTTTATCTAATGTTATTTTTCTGTTCTCATCTGATAAAACCAGCCATGGGCCCACTGTGTTTGTATCCATCGTGATTTGACATGAATATTGTAAGTACTCGGCTCTGTTCATGAGTTTCGTTAACGGCAGTTTCTCAGTAAGAATGTTCTGCATTTTATCTCTTGCTGCTGTCACAGCTGCAATCACATCCTTAAAGTACCACAAACGATCAGTTTTTGGTATTGGTGAGTATGTAGATCCAGTAAGTATGGACAGTGAGCGGTAAGTTTGAAGAAATTTGGTGTGATCCTCTGAGCATGAGACCTCCTCCAGCTCGACGTTTTTCCTCTTCATGTAAGTGATCTCCTGGTCCAGCTTCTCCTGAAGCTCTTTGACTCGACTCACTTCAGTTTTCTGCCAGGATCTGATCTGCTCCTTCAAATCAGAGCTTCTTTTCTCAATGACACGGATCAAGTCAGTAAAGATCTTCTCACTGTCCTTCACTGCTTCATCGGCAGAGTTATTGATAGTTTTCATCTCTTTCTGAAGCAGCTTCACATTTTTCTTTCGATCCTGGATTTTTGGCTGGATGTTTTGCCAAATTTCACCGAGCTCCTTTTGCTTCTCAGTCCTTTCTGCTGCAGCTGAGACAATGTCGTGGTCTTTATGATTATCCATTGAGCAGAGAATGCAGATACACTGCTGATCAGTGCGGCAGAAAAACGTCATTACCTCACCATGACGGGAGCAGACGTTCTCCTGGAGCTTAACGGACACTTCAACACGTTTGCATTTTTTTAAAGTAGGAGATCCGTAGTGAGGCTTCAGTTCTTCGACTAACTCTGCCAACATGGTGTTTTTCACCAGGAAAGGCCTCGGGTAGAAAGTCTCTCGGCACAGAGGACAGCTGTAGGTTCCTCTCTGATCTTCTTCATCCCAGGAGGTTTTAATACAGCTCATGCAGTAGCTGTGTCCACAGGGAATAGTTACCGGATCCTTCAGTAGATCCAGACAGATCGAACATCTGAGTTTCACCTCTGGTGCTTGATTTCTTTGCTGCGCCATTTCACTTCTCAACAACAGGGAATGACTCTACAGTTTCACTTTCCTCACAGCAAATAAATGCATCATACAGGAAGTCCCGCCTTCTTTTCTTACACAACTGCATGCTGATCTGTAGTAAAGACACGTGTCAGCTCTTGCAGCTTATAACATGTTGGTCACAGCCATCTTCAAAATGACAGACCTGTAAAAAGGGACAGGATCCTTGAAATATACAGTCAGAGTTTGAGTCTGTGTATCAGAAAGGGAGGGCTTATCACTGTTCGTTTCATAAGAGACAATGGAGCAGTTTGAGCCGTAGCTCCATTTATAGATTTCCTTTAGTGATTTATAGTTGGTTTGAACTTTAGTAGCATTTTCATCCGTCTTTTACAGTTTCTTCAGTTGATATATTAAGATAAGCCTATTAAAATGTCTGATCATATGTGTAGACAGTTGAGATTGGTCTTAATTTTTTGATTGTTTTAGTTTCCAACAAGTAATAATAATGATAGCTTTGTGCCTTTTTCTGTTTGGATCCAGTCAAATTTAAATCTAGTATTAAAGAACTCATGTCTGATCTTGGTCCTGGATTTTTGGCTGGATGTTTTGCCAAATTTTACCGAGCTTGTTTTGCTTCTCAGTCCTTTCTGCTGCAGCTGAGACGATGTCGTGGCCATTATGATTATCCATTGAGCAAAGAATGCAGATACACTGCTGATCAGTGAGGCAGAAAAACGTCATTACCTCACCATGACGGGAGCAAATGTTCTCCTGGAGCTTAACGGACGCTTCAACTCGTTTGCTTATAACATGTTTGTCACAGCCATCTTCAACTGACAGACGTGTTAAAAGGGACAGGATCCTAGAAATACACAGTCAGAGTTTGAGTCTGTGTATCAGAAAGGGAGGGGTTGTTTCATTCAAGACAATGGAGCAGTTTGAGCCGTAGAAGCATTGGATATTATCATCATTGTTCTCATTAATTATTACATTCGTTTTCAGAAAACCTCTTTAGATGCTCCATCTATTAATCTAATAACCAAATAAAAGTTCTTCTAAATTTGCTAATTTACAGTCAAATCAATACAACTTTTGCATTGCATTTAGATGAATAGACAGTAGTATGTAGTTATCAGTAGTTAACAGAAATACAGAAATCCACCAAATAACGATCAAGGAAATAGTTGCCGAATCCAGACAGATCCAACAGCTGAGTTTCACCTCGTCAGCTTGATTTCATTGATGCGCAATTCCACCTCTCGACAACAGTGATATAAGGGATGAACTTTCATCACACAGAAAGCCAAACCTTCTTTTATATCACATTGATATGCTGATTTGCAGTAAAGTTGTTTGTCATCTTTTGGACTCTGCACCATGGAAAGTACAGCAATCCTTAAACTGGTTAAACTATGGGCGGGGTGGAAACCAGGAAACATAAAGTCTGACTTGGATTTGAACATTGCCCTTTTATGGCCCACAAAGTATACAGTATGTCCATTGGAAAGTACCAGCATCAGACACAGTATGCATCATCTGGTTAACTAACTTCAATTGGAATAAAACTAATTGGTTCAGTTTAGGAAATGCTCATGGTTTGGGTTAAAATAACTTTATGTAACTTACGTTATGTGTTTAAGTTAACTTACGTACATGACGTAAACTAATTATGTTACGTAAGTTAAAATAACTTGTTTACTTTTGGTCTCACACGGGATATGAATAGTGAAAGTCCTGCCTTGGTTTAACCCATCCATACACCCATGGGCGTCAGTTTGGTTTGAAATTTGCTGGGGACAGAGACACATTCGGAAGTGCATTTTACGAAGTGCTGGCTAGGCTACAATGACGCATACATTTTTTTTTCTCTTTCGCGCAGCTCATGTTTTGAAAGACGCTGTCCTGTAGCTTACTAATGTAAATAAAAATGTATACAAAAATGTGATGATGTCCGACACATTTTATGAAGAAGAAAGCCTTAAGTTTTCAAAAAAGAAAAGTTGTTGCAGTGTTATGAAGAACGGCTATGTCTGTGCTGCCCTGTGGGAAAAGAGATTTGTGTGGATTTGTTGACATCTGTCACTCAAGAATTATGTGTTATGAACTTTATTCTTTTTTTTACTAAATTGAGCACGAGGTTTTCAAAAAAAAGTGGTGGGTACAAAATGACGAAATCTGATACGTACGCATCCCAAAATTGACGCCTATGCATACACCCAGACCAACCGCCCATAAATATTATCTTTGTTTTTAACTGTTACAGTTAAAAAATAATCCCTTTTTTTTATAAAGTAGTTCTTATCCAGCAGACATAATCTATCAACATATATCAGGAAGACAACAGTTACAAAGACACAGCAGGTTAACATGATGCCACTGCATCAGTTTTATTTTCACAGTTCAATTAATCTTTTCTCGATCCAAATCTGGGTTTATGTTTTCGTCAAATGCCCGACGCACCCTGTTCCCAACAAACATACATGTTTCATATCAACACACATCACATTACAGATCATTGTTACCATAAAAACATGCCTACAGCATGTCCTCAAAAGTTCTCACATCTCCGTCCACTTCAACTCTGGACTAGTTTTCCTAAAAGCATCTCGCAGTCAGAAATGCTCAAACAGCTGAGCTTTAATTTAGATTTTAAAATACTTATATAAAGTGTATGTTTTCTTACTTTACTAGGAACAACTTTGAGAAAGTTTGAGTTGCGCTGTAAAGAAATAACACATTTTAAGCAACAAATCAAGGTTTAAGGGGTTCAGTCTAGTCTTTAACAAACTGGGTTGTCTTCAAAATAATGCTTTTAATTTTTTAACTGATTGAACTCAACATAAATCGATGTCTGACTCAGAGATTACTTTTAGGAAAAACCAGCCCAGTTTAGTTCAAACTCCTAATATCTCTACTGTACTTAATAAAAAAAAAAATCTGTTCCTGTCTGAAATGAGCCATGATGTGAAATGATCACACACACATACACACACACAGGTTTACATTCTGCATTTGATATAAACACACACAAAGGGCCTGATAACTTTCAGCCACCCTGGGTCAAATCAATCTGAAATCCACTCAGTCTTTGCTCGCAACAGTGGAACCAAAAGGATTGTCTTTGTAATGATTTAACCGAACTCCACCCGCCTGTCAATTAATTAAAGCTGCATTCAAGTCCCAATGAAGTCACAGTTTCAGGGAATTAGAAGCATTTCTGACAATATTTTTAGTACACTTGTTTGTGACATTAAAGAAAGATGGCGTCAGATACATTTTGAGTTAGCATTAACAACCAGGACGATAAGAGGAAAGGTTTCTTCTTCTTTTAAATTTTATTCAGGGAAGGGTTACTGAGAGGCAACCTCTCTTTTGCAGGAACGCCCTGATCACATTCACACAGTTCCACATTCATACCTGGAAGCTGCCCAGTACAACCACAGTCTGATCTGCTGGCCACTGAGCAGCTCCACTGGAGTGGTTGGAGGTTAAGGGCCTTGCTCAAGGGCACCTCACTGGTGGTAATGAGGGAAGGGACAAGCGCTGCTCTTTCACTTTCCTACCCTACTGGTCTGGGGAATGAATCGACGACCTCCCAGTCACAAGCTCGCATCTCTAACCTTTAGGCCACCACTGCTCCCATTACTCTAATATCCAATCATTTTTCTTGGAGGTTAATGCAGCACAAAACAGAGAACGGGAACAAATAATTGTACAATGTTTACACAATGTGTCACAATTATGCAACAGGATCTCTCAAACTTGAATAGCCTCAAGTGGATTTCAGTACATATAGCAATACATTTGCAAGCTGCGTTTAAAGAAACTCATTCAGTAGTTGACTGCTGGGTTCAGTTGATTCTCTGACTCACCAGTTTGTAAAATGCATTTTAGCAGCGAACTTGGTCAATTTTTGGAACCACATGAACAATGCTGAAACAAGACGTGAAGACGGGGCAGTGGTTATCGTGCCACTTTGGAGGGGGGCTTTAGGCTGCTCACCCAATCAGAAATTAGAAACGGCACTCTTATTTTTTTGTGCTATTTTTTTCCATTGGCTGAACTTTTGTTTGGGTAGGCAAGACGCACGTTTGGGTGGGCTGAGCCCATTCTTGCCCATGCTATCACTGGCCTTAAGTGACGAACAAAAATATCTGCAAATTACAAATCAATGTGATTTTTTTTATTGGCTCATGATAGGCCCCTCGTCCTCATTGGCCCCTGGCCGGTAAGCCCGTGCCTTTAGAAAACCCTTGCATGCAAGAAAAGGAACAAAACTTATAGTGATGGATTCAACCAAGTTTTTGCAAGAAATGAACCAAAATAAATAAGCCAGTTTATAGACCTTTTTGGAAAATAATTACACAATGGCATTACTGCCTCTCTTCTCAGCTCTAAAACACATTTGTAGTGCTTGTAGTAAACTGTACATTAGCATCACATGGCAGACAGCCAGTCAAAAGTCATAAAAACAGGAAAGATTTCAGCTACTTGGTGACTCAGGTGTGGCTGCAGCACTAAGAGCATCAACAGAAGGCTCCTCTTGGTTTGGTTTAAAGCAAAGATAAAAGGAATTAAGACTACTGGGTTCATAGCAGGCATAGAAGGTCAAAGGCCGAGCCGCTGATTAAAAGGAGTTCCACTTTTGCTGCAAACTGTGATTTAATTGTGAGGAACTGAATGAGTGGGATGATTGATGTGTACTTGATAATTAGTGTTGGCACAGACTTTGCACTGACTAAGTTTCTTGTCATCCTAACCCTTGTGTTGTCTTCACGTTGATCAAGCAACTTTTCTGGGGCAAAATTTGAAATTAAAACTTTTATTTTTTTGCCATTTTTGTCACTTTTCCTGACCATTTTTTGGAAATCTAGGCACCCTAGCGGTAGCAAATGTAATTTGCAGCCAGGGTCGGTCTAGCAACTCTCCGTTGGCTTGCCAAACTCTAGTCAGGCCAATCACATCGTGTATAGAGTTGGTGGGCGGGGTTTAACATAATGACGGCAGAGTTGTGATGGTTCCCTGCTACTTGAAAACAAAGACGATGGCTGCTGCTGCTGCTGGCGAACAGCGGTCTTTGGAATCGGCTTTTGGCCGTGACTCTGGAAGACACGGAGTTCAGCTTTTCTTTGAGAAAAGAATAAAGAACGGCACTGAAGTCATTCTTAACTACGTCACCTTCTTCATTGCTCTAGTTGGTTGTAGCGCTATCCTATTGCGTGCAGAGGGAATTTGAAAGACAACCGTTTATCCCGCCCCTCGAATTGAGCCCAGCCAATGGTGAGTTCCCAGACCCAACATCTTGATGTGGGTCTAGCTTGTCAGGCTACTTTTTCTAAACTTTTTCCACAAAGAAATTCTCTTTTTTCACAGTTCTTTTATAAAAAGAATTCTTCAAATGTTGAAAAATGTACTAAAACAGCCAAATTCAATGAAAGTAGTTATTTTACTTGTGAAGAGCGTTGCATGGAACCATCCACATTATTTATTTAATTTTTGACAATTTGGTTGAAAGAAACCCTAAATTTTCTGATATAAAAACTTTTTTGAAAAGGACAACAGGAGGGTTAAAGTAACTTTTCAAGACAGCACATCGCCAAAAACTCTTAATCAGCGGCTCCCGCCAAAATGTCAAGGCCATGGAAAGTGGTCGTGCTAAGTTCAAAGGTCATGATAAGGTCATAACAACACTGCATCAGGTCAACACATGTATCCAGATAACACTTAAAATCAAGTTTTAAAAACAAGTCACCCACTTTCCTTTGATGCAGACACACACACACTGAAAGTCTTACTTTCCACAGGATTTTAAGTTAAAACATTACACTGTGGAAATCAAACACACTTATTTACACACGCACACACATGCACACCTTTCCTTCACCCTCATTATTCTTATAACCAGTTATAACTAACGACAACTTGATGGATGTGTGGATGGAGCGACGTGATTGATGGATGACCCACTAACGTCACATCCCACAGACACATGAACACATAAGGAAAGAGATCCGTCGTTGTCCACTCGATGATCTCTTTCATTACAGTTTGTCAACATCCCTCCAAAACCTTGTTTTTCATGAGCCTGTTTTAGATTTTAATGAGCTAAAATGCATGTTCAGGGGTGGAAGATCTTTACTTAAGTAAAAGTACTAATACAACTCTTTAAAAATAGTCAATTTCAAGGAAATGTGCTGCATTGAAAATGAACTTAAAGTATGAAAAGTACTCAATGCAGGAAAAATGTCCCCTGGGAGTTTATCTAACTATATATTATTACTTATTCCTCATGAATTAATGGTATAATAAGAAACATTGGCTCTTTAGGAAAAACAAGGCGTTTTTTTTTGAGATGATGACACATGATGTCTATGATGAGATTATTTATTTTCATTGTGGTATATTTATTTTTTTCAAAACTGCTACAGTTTTCCTACTTCACAACTCACACAGACGGACACCAACAGACAGAGTGATATTTACAGTATTTACAACATATTTTATCCTCCGTTGACTGCAGGCGGGAGGAGAGGCGGGGAGCTCGGGGTTCGGACTGGAACGCGCCCCTCGACCTTAGTCATGCTGCCGGTAGAAACCTTCGACAAGTTGGTGAAAATGTATTTTTTTTCTTTAAATTGTGAGGTTTAGAAGTCACTCATTTAATCTGAGTTACAGTACGAAGGCTGAGGAATAGGTGAAGGACGGGCGATTCTATGTAGACAAGGCTCATTATTTTTGAAGTTTTTGTGTTTTTCAAAAACAAATCCGGTAAAAATCTGGTTTTGGAAAAATCATGAAACCAAAAGTCCAGGTGAAAATCGGGCTGTAGAAAACCACATTTTGTGGTTTTATGAGGAGTTACATGTTGGACAGATTTCTTGGTGAGCAAGAGCACAATTTTCCATTTTCACATTTCTTTTTGTGTACAGGTACAAGAAAACGGGAACATATAACACCTGTCTTGGCCTCTCTTTGTTGGCTTCCGGTACGTTTCAGGATCGATTTTAAGATCTTATTACTTGTCTTCAAGGCTTTAAATGGTTTGGCCCCTTTGTATCTGGCTGAACTTTTACATCACTTTTCACCAGTGAGAACATTGAGGTCAACCAACCGTCCTTAGGCTAAAAAGTAGAGGTGATCGAGCTTATGTGGTGGGTCCCATCCTCTGGAATAGCGTTCCATTGTAATTCGAGAGACGCAGACTATGGGCCCTATTTTAACGATCTAAGCACACAGCGTGGAGCGCCTGGCACAGGTGCGTTTAGGGCGTGTCCAAATCCACTTTTTGCTAGTTTAATGGCGGAAAAAAGGGTCCGTGCGCCGGGCGCATGGTTCTAAAGGGTTGTACTTAGTGTCTTCATTAATTCATAGGTGTGTTTTGGGCGTAACATGCAATAAACCAATCAGAGATCATCTCCCAATCCCTTTAAAAGCCAGGCGCGTTTGGACCTTGGCGCATTGCTATTATGATGACGGATTTGCACCGTAATATTTTTTATGTGTTTTTATGTAATCTTCTGCGCGTCCCTGTATGTGTATAATAAGCATAGTGTGTGTGTGCACGAGCCTAGGAGAATTTTACTAATCTGCTGTTAAAATGACAATGAAATGCTGCATGACTTTAGACTTAGGCTGATTTAAACAACGTGGGCGCTGGACGGGAAATTGACAACTGCGTTCGTCTTTAACTAGCAAAGACACTTGCGTTGGGCTTTGCACTGTGCCGGGTGCCAGATAGGGCCCTAAATATACTTTTAAGTCCTTGCTAAAGAAACACCGTTTTAACTCTGGCCTTTGGTCCTAGCTGAGTCTGGGCATCAAATGTGTTTTGTTGTTTCATGTTACTTGTAACAATGTATTTTACGTGACAATTCTGCATTTGATATTTACCTTGTTCAGCACATTGATCAACCACTGTTGTTTTAATGTGCTATATAAATACATTTGACATTGACATAGATTAACGTGGGAATGATAACATGTTAATTAGTCCGTGTTAGAGGTGCTGGTAGGCAGATTTCTGAACTTTGGACCTTAGTCTTGAGGCTGAGCTGGAGTATTTTCTCCCTGCTCCACGCTTACGTACAGACATGAAAAAGATATACATTTTCTCATCCAACTCTTGGCAAGAAGGCATATTTTTTTAAATGTCAACCTATCCCTTTAAACAGATCTGCTCCTTTTAAAAAGCCATGGTAAACTTTAGAGGGAAAAAAATCTGTAAAAACCCCCCAAAAACAATGAGCCTTATCTGTCTATACAGCCAATGGCTGTGCTGGGGTCTGAAGAGTGAAACGTATGGAAAGGTATGGGCTGAGATTTTAGGATATTACAAGGAATTAATCAGCAGCGTAAACAGGCACAGTACTCAAATATCTCCTCGGGTTGGTGGGCGCCAAGTAGAAGAAATGAGAAACGTCCTTCAGGTCAGCGAAAGGAGAGCTGGAGGGTAAAGGCAGGATAAATGGGACGTTTCCCAGAATACATGGAAGACATCCTGGTCGCCAAGCGGCAGGGACTATAGAGGAAATGATCCCTAAACCAGAGAGACTGTTGTCAATTAATCAGTTGTTTATAACCCTATGATAGCCTTTTTCAAAGCCTCTAAATTAAGCATAATTCAGAGCAGAGGTAAGGGCCAAATCCAGGAAATGGGTCCAGTCACATGATACTGTACACTGGGTGATGAAACAGGTTGTGTCCAATAGCACCTTCATGGTGTCCCAGTGTTGATATGGTGTGTGTCCTTCAAGTAGCAGTGCGGAAAGTTCATTAGTGTCCAGCAAAAAACAAAATGGGACCCCCATCTCTTGATGGAGCTCATCAGAGACAATGTAAATACTTTCCAGTACAGCAGCAGAGATGGGACTTGTGAAAGTCTTCAGTTAATTATTAAATGCTTGTTGAGATCAGAGGAGAGGACAGTTTCCAGGAAATAAATTAGAAATACCAACGGAGAACTTGATGTGGTTTGCAGTGGACCAAACGGCACGTGTCCTAGACAAGTGGTAAAGAATACTGTTCAGTTTCCAGTAAATTAAACGGAAAGTCTTTAAAGAGCAATGAGAAGGAAACTCATTCGGTGCCGAGTAGAAGCAACCAAAACTATTCTAGACTAGAGGCAGTGAAACATGACTTGTTCTGGACTAGAGGTCTGGGAACTCCTTCACCTTCCAGTTGAAAAAGTGAGACATATTGTAGACCAGATTTGAAGGATCTTGTTTGGTTTCCAGTGGATGAAAAGGAACATGTTTTGTACCATAGATGAGGTAACTTCTTTGTGTCCAGTATGTGAATTGGGATGAGTTCTCAAACAGAGACAGATATCTTGTTTGGTTTCCAATGGATGAAATGGGACACGTTATAAGTCATACTTGAGGGAATTTCGTTTGGTTTCCAGTGGATGAAAAGGAATGTTTTCTTGACCAGAGGTTTACTTGGCCTTGGCCTTAAGTTTATAGTCGATCTCGGCAGGGCCGGTATTTGTGTGTGTGGTAGAGCGAGTGAGAGAGTGACGGCGATTAGCTTCGGAGCGTCTCTAGAGTCGTAGTGAGAGAACCAAAGTGTCTCCCCTGTTCTTTCTGACCACGGTGGGAAATCTGGAGCAGGAGAAGTTAACCCTCTCCTTGATTTCATGTTGTTTATGAAGAAGGAGAACCAGGAAATGAGTCGGGGGTGGGGGGAAAATGCAACGCTACCAAGCCCCTACGTGCGTCGCCGTAGAGAGGTGCATGTCAGGCTACGGTGTAGGGTCCGGCGTAGGTTTGTGTCTCCACGTACCTTCATACGTAACCACGGCGTGGATTTTACGCAGAAGTATAAATCATGCTTAACAGGGAGGTATTCTAGTCCAAATGTAAGATAATTCATTTGGTTTCCAGTAGGGGAAAACTGGTCCCATCCTAGACCGAAGGTGGTGGATTAGTTTGGCTTCCAGAAGCTTTAACTCATTTTTGTTTCCAAAAGATAAAACCGGGCGTGTTCCAAATTGAAGATGATGAAACTCATTTCGTTTTTATTGGGGAAATAAAACAAACTTCTAGACCAGATTCAAGGGGAACTCGTCTGGGGGTTTCCAGTCGATCGAAACGCACAATGTTGTGTTTTGGTTTTGAGTCGATGAAACGTGAACGTCGTGTTTTAGACCATTGGTGAGGGAATTTGTTTGGTTTCCAGGATCGGGGATTCCTGCTCCGGTTCCAGTGCTTCTCCACTGATTTGTTCTTCAGTGCTGCTCACAGTGTGGGAGTCTACGGGAGCCTCGTCCTGAACAAAAACACAACAATAATAAAACTCAGTAGGAAAGTCAACATAAGACTGAATACTCAGATTATATTTTTTTGCTTTTAATTTGTAATCTAATGTGCTTGTTTTTAAGTTTTTGTACTGTTTTTACGGTTACTTTTCAGAGTAAATTGAATGTGGAAGTTTCCAGAAAGTTACAATTTTGCAAAAGCGGCTTGTGTTTTAATAGAGTTTCTGACCAAATCAGCTCAAGCTGCTTTAAAGGAACACAATGTTTTCGTTAAGGAACCATAGAACATAGTTACTTCTTCTTTAAAGTAGTCTATGTCCACAACCTTCCACTTCAGGGATTGTCCAGTCCTTTTTTTTGACCGGATTTCCGCCAGACCCTCCTCCACAGGGTCTGGCTAGTCCACACAGCAATGCAAGACTAGCTTTAGGTAACTAACAAACTGATTTTCCGAAAGTGGTAAAACTCAGTTCCTCTCTTTCAGCATGTGTGTGTGTGTGTAGTATTTGTGTAGTTTACATGTGCTCCCTCTTACCGTCACCCAGGGGTGAGACAGGACCTCCTCGGCAGTGAAGCGAGTGTCCACGTTCACCTGCAGCATCTGACTGATCAGCATCTGAGGAACAGGTCGTGAAAAGGTCTAAATTTATGTTCTGTTGAAATCTAACGCAACAACACACCTGGTGCCCCATTACAGAAAAATATCCTACATCTTGCCCTTTCTTAAAGCAACACTAGAGAACTTTTCCCGCTTCTGTCCCCCTACAGTTTGGAAGCAGAATTGTCCATTACATTACATTATGCAAGTTTGCCAGATCGGGTAGCGGATCTGTAGTTCGAATGAACTGGACAGTGTAATGTAACGGACAATTCCGCTTCCAACCTGACTGAAGCAGGAAAAGTTATTTAGTGTTGCTTTATCTTTCAAAGATGGGAAAAATCTTCCTATTACAGAAGCAATTCTTAAACTCACAGCTGCGTCCTATCCTATCTCCGACCTCCTATCTTATCTTAACTTAAGAAATCTTAACTATAACGATAAATTAGATTCTTCAATCCCCACTTGTCCCATCATGTCTGCATTATTTGATTAAAATGATTCCTCAATAGATTCTGTAAACCAAACTCACGTAGTACTCAAAATATTCAACCAATGTTAGGCAGACAAAACAACAAACTTCCTTAATTGTCTACAGTTTGTATTAGAGCTGACTGGAAAAAGCCTTGAATGTCTGACTTCCCCTCCCCCCCAGCATTGAAACGCTCCACCTGAGGAGAAATTCACAGTCAGTACGAGCGAGTGGTACCTTGGCTGGGAGGCTGATGGCGTCCCAGTCTGGAGACGGAAACTCCAGTTTCCCTCTGAGGATCTGATCAAACAACTCCTCCTGGACATTATTCTCACTGAGGAGTGCAAGAGGAGGGACATGTTTTGAATAAACTGGACACAAATTACAACATATGTATCAGTAAACAGCATTAGAAACACATATTTAATATAATACAAATTGACATTGTTGATGATTACCAAAACGGTGTGTACATTTACCTTCTAAATGGAGGGAATCCACACAGCAGTATGTAGGTGATCACTCCTGCTGCCCAGATATCCACCTTCAGACCATAGCTACACACACACACACACACACATACACACACACACACACACAAAACATTTTAATATACGTGTCTGTTAACATGTTGTTTTAACAACTAATACCCAGGAACTGAAGTTTTTTTTTTAAACGTAGCTTTTTCTCTGTGTTTTGGCCTTTCATCCACCATTCAAACGGTGTTTTAGGTCACTGTAAACCGAGCTTTTGGATAAAATGGCGTTCGTGTGTTAACGTATAGACAAGGAAAACACAGGTTATGGCTTGTAACAGCTTGTGTGCGCCGTTATCTACTTTGTGAGGCGTCAACAACTGAGGTAGTTTCGCTTTGCCAGGCGATCCACACGCTACGGAGCGGAGGAGGGTCTGGCTACGCCACATAGCATTCAGGGATGGGAGAACAACGTGCTCTTATAATGGTCATGGGCGGCACTAAGCTCCGCACAGAGCCTCTGCTAAATAGCCTCGGGAAGGAACTTTTGGTGGAACATGTGTACGTTTAAAAGTTGTTTTAGTCGTGCAACAGAAAACTCAGATAGGACAGATAGTCTAGCTAGCTGTCTGGATTTACCCTGCAGAGATCTGAGGAGCAGTTAACCGTAGTCCTCACAAATCCACCGGAGTTTAAAAGTTTCCTTGCCATGGCAGACGTTGCCAAAATAGTGCGGGTTCTAACTGCTAGCAGGACTTTTTAAATGTTTACACTAAATGTACAGGTACTCTTTCATTGTATTGTGGAACGGAAGCGTCAGAATGGAGATCACTGCTACAAAATTTAACGTCGCCAGTCTTGGATGTTGGACTTCTAGCAGTTTGTAGGATTCCTAGCCTGGACGCCAGGCGAACTTAGCCCCGCCCACAACATTTGAGGTTGGGAAGTTTGGTCTGGACTTGATCCGTTGTGGAGCAACTATATGCTCGAATAAGAGCTGTTCAGACCAATCAGATTGTCAGGGGGCGGGCTTTATACGATGATGGACAGATGATCAACAGTAACATAATCAACCACGTCACCAAAGAGCGCTTGGGTTGAAATAGTTTACAACAAAGATGGCTGCCATCACGTCTGTTATAGAAGATATCGACAGTGCATTAATTTTAAAAGAGGAACAGATCAAGGCATTTGTCGATCGGAAAGATGTTTTTGCCGTCCTTCCTACGGGATTCGGCAACGTCACGTACTCCGTTGCTCTGATTGGTTGTAGGTCTTTCCAATTGAGTGCAGAGGCATTTTTATTGAAACACAACCCATAATCA
Source organism: Perca schrenkii (assembly GCA_025617405.1). Classification (NCBI taxonomy): domain Eukaryota; kingdom Metazoa; phylum Chordata; class Actinopteri; order Perciformes; family Percidae; genus Perca; species Perca schrenkii. The sequence goes on from JABUOV010000025.1 coordinate 533,071, forward strand.
CAGCCCGATGGAGCAGCATCAGACTCATAATCTGACTAGAATCTGAGTAGGACCACGTCAGGCTGTAGGATTCCTGTAACAATTTCTAAATCAGGTTTCTGATTGGCCAACATCTTTTCTTTGCTTCAGTTGTGTTTTAGGGGTTTTCATGTGGACAGAGATTTTTCTAAACGGTGCATGTGTGGACAGGATTTTATTTTTTTTAAGAACGAACGTGTTGTGGTTATGGATATTTCTGTTGGGGTTGTTTATATTTCTGTTGCCTGTTTGCGTAATTCTGTATGTTTCCTGTTTCGTATGTTTATTCTGTATATTTATGTTCCCTGTTGTGTAGATTTATCCTGTTTTGTGCATTCTGGGGAGTGTATGTTTCTGTTTCCTGTTTTATTTTGATAGTCAGTTTTCTGTCTTGTCGTGTCTAGTTCTGCTTCCTGTGTTTTCCCGCCTGTGTGATGGTCTAATGTGCTCCACCTGTTCCCCAGCCCTGGTGTCACCTGTCCCGTGTTTGCTCGTTTCCTAGTTTATTTAGCCTATTTAGTTTCCTTTGTCTCTTGTCAGGTCGTTGTTTGTGTTCATGTCTTGCCTGGTCAGTTTGTTTTTATCAGTGTGTTTCACCCTTGTGCCTTTATTTAGAGTTTTCCCGGTGATCTTTTGCTCTTGTGAGTTTTTTGCTTTTTGGATCTCCTTTGTTTTGCTCCCTGTTTTTGTGTTAATAAACCCACAAGCTCAAACCTTCTCCTGCCAGAAACCTCCTGAAGGAAAAACCACGTTTTTAAAAAATACCAGTCTTACCCGGTCTCAGCGATGATCTCCGGGGCAACATACGTCGGCGTGCCACAAACGGTGTACAGCGGTCCCTCCACCACCGTCGCCAAACCAAAGTCGCCCAACTTCAGTGACTTAGTGCCGTCTGGATACTCGCACACCTGCAGTACACACACACTAACACTTCAAATACGCACGGTACTATTACAAAAAAGCAATACAAAAAGAAAATGAATACACTTATTTAAAAAAAGGTGTATTTTTAACAGTTGTAGCTGGTATTCATAAACCTACAACACATCTTTTATCCAATAAGTGTAAAGAAAAACTGCTCAAATATTCATGAAGCCAGAATTACATTTTAACGTCCCTTTAAATGTATTTATTTTGTCTTATTTATGTATAATTAAATACAGAGTACCGCTTGGACTTTCAAGAATTACTAATAGAACGTTGTTTGTGTACTACAGTTTGAGTTTTTTCTTTTTTTCAAATACAGGAACTTGTCAAAATAAAAGCCCAACTCTAACAGGTTACTTTAATTCTATGTTTCTTCCATTTTCCATTGTGGGGTCAGCTCTCTTAATACATCCATGGTTAGCTCTAGCCAGATTAGCCATTGTTAGCAATGCCAGTTGATAACAACGCATTGCGCTGTTTTTGTGCATACAAACAGCATAACAACATGTCCACAGATAGAAGTTGGACAGCGTAGGACTGATTTAGTGAGACACAAATAAGACAGAAGTGCCAATAACTGTATGTTACTACAGCTTTCACTACTGTTGATACACTATTTTCCCACAGCCTTATGTTCCCACAGCCTTATGTTCCCACAGCCCTATGTTCCCACAGCCCTGTTCCCACATTTCTAGGACATTATCAAAATGAGGTCTTGTGTTACTACATTTCCCTTCAATTTAAGCCCTGTCCTCCCACAACATGTTTTAGGGTTAGGGGGATAAAATCTGATACAAATTTATGAAAAAGGAAATGTGGGAACATAGGGCCTAATTTTGAAAATAATTTTAGAAATGTGGGTGGATTTTTAGCTTAGGGTACTGCAAGGCTGTCAGACCTTGTGTGTGTGTGTGTGTGTGTGTGTGTGTGTGTACCAGCAGGTTCTCTGGTTTGATGTCTCGGTGGACGATGTTCATCCGGTGTAGGTACTTGACGGCCCCAGCCAGGTTGAACACCATGGCGCTGGAGTCGCGCTCGCTGTACTTTGTGGAGGAGGTGATGGCGTCGAACAGGTCGCCGCCCTGAAGGAGGCAAAGATCAAAAGATGGAGCAAAAATAGTCATTTCAATATTTCTTTATATTCTTTATCGCAAAGACAAACGGGAAGAAGATGAAGAGGCACCTTGACAAGCTCCATGACCAGGAACAGCTGACTGGGCGTTTCATCCACCTCGATTAACTGGATGATGCTCGGATGTCGAACCCTCCGCAGCACCGCCACTTCATTTTCTATCAGGTGCTCCTGACACACACAGACACAGACACACACACACAGACACACACACACACGTTAACAAACTGGCTGTTTTTCTGTTTTTTTGTCAGGTGGAAGCTGAGTAGCAAAAGGAAAGGACACCTGCGAGTCCTGCTGTCAGCGCTCCAGGTAACTCTCACACACACACACACACACACACACACACACACACACACACACACACACACACACACACACACACACACACACAAACACAAACACATTTAAATAAACCTACAATGAATACCCAACCTTTAGGAACTTAAAAGTGCAGTTAGGAATATTTGGTTTACAGGTGTTGGTTCTTCAGACGCTGCTGAGGTGTTAAGCTTTCTACAGAGACAGACGTTTTTCTCAGATCTCCCAGCCTTCCTGGTGGAGTTAGTTAGCCACATGAGCTAACGTTTGCAACTGATGAAGAAATGAATATGCTATTTCCATACGTTCTTTTGCACAAACCATCAAAAAAATAATTAAAATGTATTCACATATTCATGTTTACATACATGATGAAGAGTGTTAACGTCATTATTATTTCAAGGTATGGATAAATGCTCATTTCTAATTGGATGAAGGTTGTTTTTTTATTAATACGCATCGGACTCAGTGTGCAAGAGACTAGAGCTGTAATCAGGCCTTAAAAGTGCGGCCCGACAAGGCCCGAGCCTGACAGAATTCGGCCCGAGCCCAAGTACATTTTGATTGACAGCTTTTTAAAAGCCAGAACATGTTTACAGCCCGACATTATTCAAATGTCGGGCTGTACGCACGCTGCACGCACAAACACAGTTCTTTTGCCTTTTGTCAACAATGAGTCCTTTATAAATTTTTCAACGTAAGCTATAGGCCACTTGGAAGTTGGAACAAAGAAATAAAATAAGTCCTCCAGAGGCCAGCCTCCGTTTCACCTCCTCAGCATCCATTTTAGCGCTAATCGAAACGCATCACCTGACTGCTCATTTACCGCGCAAGCCCGAGCCCGTGTAAAAAGATAGAAATTAAGACAGGTAAAGGCAAAGATCTTCAGCTCAACAAGGGCTCTTAAGAGTGCTACATATCAGCGTTACCTTCCCGCAGCAGCGAGCTTTATCAATGATCTTCAGAGCGTACTCTTGCCCCGTCGACCTGTCAATCAAAACACAACACAAACTGTAACAGTAGCCCATCAATCTTATCAACATTTGAACTTTCATGAAAGTAACTAGGGTGTTCTTTTTGAATAATAGTTTGGACTGTTCCAAAAACGACAACAACAACAAAAAAAAGCTCCATACCTCTCCACGCACTCTTTTACCACGGCAAAGTTCCCGTCTCCGATCACTTTACCGACTTGGTACTTGTCGTTGATCATGGAGGAAGAAACGGTCCGATTACCGTTCACTGTGAGGAGGAGAAGAAGAAGAAGAAGGGAATATTCTTTGACTTTTATATTTCACTCATCCGAATCCTGTTAGAGCCCATGACCTCTACGTGACCAACCAGCTTCAACAACATGTTCAGAGTTTGACAGCTTTCATTAAGATGTTGGCTTTGGAAATTAAACTCTTGAACCCAGAAACTCAAAAGGTTTTCTGTCCCCTTGACACACACATTAAGCCACGGAGTCTTTTTCTGCTTCACGGGTCGGTCGGTGTGTTGACTTTCCCTCAGAGCGTACGCCAGACTAACCCTTGATGCCTCGAGGCTTTCAAGCTGCCACTGACTCACAGTCAGAGCTTTTTTTTTTCGGGCTCTTTTCAAAATTCACTCAGATACTCAGTCTAAAAACAAACTTGCATGACGCAGCTCTGTTATGAAATCCGTTGGCTTTGAAAATGTCCCGATTCATCACCTCAAAACCTTTCTGTAAAGGTCTGTTCTGTTAGCTGTTTTGTTTGGGCCTAAACTTAAATATGTAGGTTTCAAATGTATCGTAGTTTGATCCTAACCTTTAATGCTGGTTTTCTGAGAGCATTAAAGGTTAGATTTTCTGACAATCTCAACAAGAAGTGACTTTAGAGTCCGTTAAAGGTCCCATGGCATGGAAATGTCACTTTATGAGGTTTTTTAACATTAATGTGAGTTCCCCCAGCCTGCCTATGGTCCCCCAGTGGCTAGAAATAGTGATAGGTGTAAACCGAGCCCTGGGTATCCTGCTCTGCCTTTGAGAAAATGAAAGCTCAGATGGGCAAATCAGGAATCTTCTCCTTATGAGGTCATAAGGAGCAAGGTTACCTCCCCTTTCTCTGCTTTGCCCACCCAGAGAATTTGGCCCACCCATGAGAGAGAGACATCATGGCTTGAAAACAAGCGAAGCATGGCAGTTGGTCAAGACCACAGCAAAAAGCATCCAAAAAGCAGCATGTCACGGGACCTTTAATTTAGATTTTCAGGCCCTTGATACAGACTTCAGACTATTGATTGTAAATATCGAAACATAATCACACACACACACCTTCGATAGGGGTGTCATCCGGCTGCTCGGCTTCTCCGTTTACATCCGTGGAGGAAGCTCGACGCGGAGAAACCTAGAGAGGAAAATAAGAACGATTTATTCTTTTGTTTTTAAGTAATTGTGTGAATCCTGATTAGAAAGAGAGGAAACAAAAGTGAGAGACCAACGCAGGATGAAAAAGTGGAAACACAAACATGGGAAGAGGAAAGAAGGAGTTCCTGATTCAAGATTTAAAGAAAAAGAAAAGGATTAAGATGGAAAAGAGACAGAGGGCCTGATTTACTAACACTAGCGCAGTTTGCGCTGCGTCTGTTTATGCGAGTTCGGTAATAGCGCACGCTATGCTTCCACATTTTGCGTAGTATTTATCAACCCTGACACCCATCAGGCAATCAGCGTCTTTCTCCGCCCACTATACCGTAAATTGCGCTGCAGCAAAGCGGCACTGGTGCTATGATATGGCTGAGTGCAGACTGCGATATTCCCACAGCTGATGCTATGACTGTTTGAAATGATCCTGCTGTCAATATTTGTAATGTAGCGAGGAGTTTAACAGCTGCTGGAATGGGATGTGAACGCTGAGTGGGGGATTCAATTTCATCTTTGATTTCTTCCAGTAACTCTAATATTGCATGGCTGCTTGATCTGTAACGCTAAATGATGTTGTGTTCACTGACAAAGTGTGATTCTTGTGTTAAAAATATTTTCAGCCTCGCCTATGTCTTCGTCTTGCTCAAATGACTGTTGCCATTTCACCAGCGGCATAAATGTCGACGAGGAAACTCGATTGCGGCTGGTTCAGACCTGCTTTAAAGAGGCGGAGAATTTTCCCCGCAGAATAGAGGCGCGCTCCTACTGACAGTCTTTGTGAATACCACGGAATATATAATTGGGCGCACTTTGCGCTTATCCTCCCACCTTTTTGGGTGGAACTCCCACTTTCCCCACGACCCTCCCACGAACGCATATTGAAAGCGCAACTTGTCTCTTCTCGCTCATGTGGCAAGGTAAATAGCCCGCATCGGTTACGTCCGTCTTTGCAACCAATTAGCGCCTGGAAACAGGCGCAAACGGCTTGATAAATCTAGCCCTGAATCTCAGAAGCAGTTCATCAACAAATTCTCCAACTAAATTGAAAACAGAAGTTTGGAACCTGCTTCAAAATTATTAAAGGGTAACTACCATTTTTTTCAGCTATTTTCCTATGTTTTTGTGTCTAAGTGAGTGATGGTAATAACAATCTTTGACATTGGTCCAGTATTAAGCGGATCGCTGCAGTCGGCAGCGGCGAAACAAGCTACAATGTAAGTTAATAAGGTAATTGTCCAGCTTGTATTTACTTTCACAAAAGTACTCGTTTTGTCGCTGACAGGCTCAGATTAATATTCTAAGTGTCTCACAAAGTATGGAAAGGAATTGTAAGGAGGTTGACCTTTCTGTTAAAGAGTAAGATTTTTAAACAAAAACATCCCTGAAATTGCATTCGCTAAACCCACCAGACTCTGATTTTAGCATCGTAAAATACACTTCATTCAAAGTCAACAGAAACTAAATAAAACTATGAAAAGCCGTTTTGGTTCGTCTTTCCACTTTTCCGACCATCACAACTCTAGTTTTGGTTGAAATAAATACATAGCTTACAGATTTACATGTGAAAATATGATGGCTCTAAACATGCTTAAAGTATTGTTTTTTTAAATGGAGTCTGGTGGGTTTAGAGCAGAGGTGTCAAGTAACGAAGTACAAATACTTCGTTACCTTACTTAAGTAGAAATTTTGGGTATCTATACTTTACTGGAGTAATTATTTTACAGCATACTTTTTACTTCTACTCCTTACATTTTCACGCAATTATCTGTACTTTTCTACTCCTTACATTTTAAAAATAGCCTCGTTACTCACATTTCAGTTCGGCTTGTTTTCATTCCAGCTCGTCAGTCATCGTTCAAAAAAACACACAAAAAACCCTCTCCAGATCGCTCCATCCGGAGAGAGTGACTTTGATTGTGGTTGGATGAGAAGTATAAACATAGCTATTCCGACACCCTATTGGTTTGTACGCGATCAATAACACCTGCACAGACCCGGTGCTAATACGCCACCGGTGCCTTATAACGACCGTTATCTACCAGACCGAATAGCAACACGGATTTCGTTGCCTTATTTCGGTGCCACTTAAATGCCTGCGCGATGCTCCGAAAACGGACGTTAGAGGGAACTGAACATCGCCGCACGGGACGCTAGTCAACACTACAGTTGGAAGCAGGTTAGCCTAGCGTTAGCTAGCAGCTGGAGTAAACATGATAAAACGCTGAGAGCTAAACAGTGTAAAAGTGTGTCTGTATTTCACTGGAGAGGAGTCTGACACCAGACTGTAGCTGCCGTTGTCTGAAAAACACAGAAGAGATGTAGCCTACGTGTCACCTTTTTCAGCCCTTCTGAGTTTGCAGGTATGATTTTAATAACATTAATAACATTATTATAGTCATATGATTTTGTCCCCGTGTTTTAGAGTTAAGCTGTTGTCCTTAATGGCATTTCCCCCCCCCCTTACATCAGGGGTCTTGAACGTTTTTTAAGCCAAGGACCCCTTAACTTAAAGTGAGATGTAGCAGGGACCCCCTACTACATATTGTATGAAATTAAGTTGCATATTAAACTGGGCCTACAATAACTGTTAGGGTAACCTAAAGCCTTCTTACATACCTTTTTTCATAAGCTATTAAAATATTAATTGTAGGCATGATTTTATAAATCATATTTTAATGTTACATACTGTATGTGGCACAGTAAATCTAGGATTAACTGTATCTGTGGGCTGATATCTTAGTGACTACCTTACCTATAGGCCAGTAAGCCTATCATCAGTGGGAATTTATATTTGCTAATAATATGTTGGAATTATGTTAAGGCATTTTATTTTTTATTTTTTTTAAAGACTCAAAAATGTACAATAATTTGGAGACCCCCCTGCAATGACTCTGAGGACCCCCTGTTGAAGATCTCTGCCTTACATTACTTTTACTTTTATACTTTAAGTAGTTTTGAAACCAGTACTTTTACACTTTTACTTAAGTAAAAAGCTTGAGTTGATACTTCAACTTCTACAAAAGTCTTTTCAAACCCTAGTATCTATACTTCTACTTGAGTAATGAATGTGAATACTTTTGACACCTCTGGTTTAGAGCTAGTGACTTCCGAGCGGTTTCTGGTTTAAACAGAAAGGTCTCAAAGAGGTTATAAAGGTTTATCTCTGAAGGGATCCTCTCCATAATGTATCAGACACTTAGAATAATAATCTGAGTCTGTCAGTGGCAAAACGAGCACTTTTGTGAAGGTAAATACAAGCTGGACAATTGCCCTATTAGCTAACATTGTGTAGAAATCAATCGATCAATTAATCAATTAATCAGACCTTGAGGCTGCGTCGCGACCCAGGGCTGGTGGGGGAGGGACTGGACCTGAACGACCTCTCAGCTGACTGCGATCCTGAGGCCTGATTGGCTACACACACAAGAGAAAGGATGTCACGTGATTGGTCAAAGTAATCAAAGCCTATCGGATCATTTTAGGGAGATTCAGATCACCTGGGCCTGGAGACTTTGTTCTGGGCTGGCCTTTGGGCGGAGTCTTGGACGAGGAGAAGCTGGAGCTGCTAGGAGTCTTGGGAGTTGTATTTTTCGGAGGGGCGGTAGAGCGAGATGCCTTGACTTTGCATTCTGGAGAGAGAGAGAGAGAGAGAGAGGACACCTAATCAGTATGATTTAGTTGATTTAAGCAAACACAGTAGAGAGAGACTGACGGTAAATGTTGCCAAATCTTTTCCAGAGAAAGTAGCTAGCACTATCTCCAGAAGTCGCCAGATAACATCATATGCTCATTTTGGTGACATCATCACGTATCATTTGCATGAAGCTAAATGTTTTGTGTCAACTAACTCGCCTTTCCCCTGATTGTCTGAAGTTGTGAAATTTGTCGCTAGTCTCTTTTTAGAAATACAGTCTACGTTGCAAACATGTCAAACAAGTGAAAAGATGAGGTGTACGTTACTCTTTTCTCTTGTTTTTCTGTTTCCAATTTGATCCTGTTTTTAGTTTAAACTTCTGGTGTTTATCTCTTTATCCAACTTTATCTAAAAAAAAAAGAGAAAAAAAGGAAACATGAATGTATTAAAATGTGTTTGTGTGTCTCACCGTTAACAAAAACTGGCGTTTTGCTGCAGTGTGTGAGCACAAAGTCGTCCTGAGCGTAGCGAAACTTCTCCGGTCCGCACGCCATGAACACGTCGTCATCCCCGAAGAAATCCTGCAGACAGGTCAGCTTCAAACACACACACACACACACACACACGGACACACACACACGCAAACACACACACACACACACACACGCACACACGCACACACACACACACACACACACACGGACACACACACACGCACACACAAACACACACGCACGCACGCACGCACACACACACACACACACACACAGATTAATCAAACTTTTGGAAACACTGCAGTGACGTGTGTGTGTGTGTGTGTGTGTGTGTGTGTGTGTGTGTGTGTGTGTGTGTGTGTGTGTGTGTGTGTGTGTGTGTGTGTGTGTGTCCGTCCAAGCAAATGACAGCTGGTATATTCTAATCACGTTTGCTGCAGGCAACGCTTCAATGGGCTCGCACACCGAAACAAACAGACACTGTGTTGCTGTCTAAGAACTATTTTGAGGATTAAATACAAATTGTACCTCAAAATGTCCCAGATTTAGACAGACAGACACACGGAGGGGAGAGAGAGAGAGAGAGAGAGAGAGAGAGAGAATGTGGTAGATGAACAGGAAAGAAAAGAGGGATCAAAAGTGGGAGGAGAGAGAGAGAGACAGTTCGGTCTTGATCACATCAGAAAATGTCATTAGTAGAAGAAGTAAAAGTACCAATACTGCATTTGTATTCTCCTTAAGTAGAAGTATTATCAGTTAAATTAATTATTTAAAGTACTTGTTTTGCAGTCCATTATTGAAATTGTTCATACTGATGGTTAAATATATAACCATACAATGCAATTTAAAAGCTTATCATGTGTTTATTTATGTAAAATTGTCATCTGAAAAGAAACTACAACTTTCAGATAAATGTAGTGCAGTAGACATTAAAATATGTACCTCTACACTGTAGCATGACATGGAAATACTCAAGTGTAGTACCTCAAATTAGTTCTTTTACAGTATGTTGAAGTTACTTTCCACCATCTGGTCGTCTTAGTGCTGAGCTAACTGCCTGCAGCTTCATGTTTAAACGGACAGACAAATAATTTCTTTAATAGAGAGATAGTAGTACTCGGGATGAGTTACTCGGGATGAACTGGCTGGGAAACTAAAACTAAAATGTTTCTTTCATGGTTTTACACTTTCACCTCACACCTTCCATTGTCTTTTTCTTCTACTTCCCTCAGTTTCTCCCCTCTACACCTTTTTTTCTTTCTCCTCCACCCCTCCTTTCCTCCCTCTTTTGTCCTCGATTTCACCTCTCACTTCTCTGTCCCAGCACTCCCCCCGTTTCACTTTCTACTAAACGCCTCAGGTGTGTGTTTGTGTGTCTATGTGTGTGTGTGTGTGTGTGTTTGTTTGTGTGAGTGTGTGTGTGTGTGTGTCTCTGCGTGTGTATGTGCATCTGTGTATGTGTTTGTGTGTGTGTGCGTGTGTCTCTGCATGTGTGTCTTTGTGTGTGTGAGTGTGTGATTCTCTGCGTGTGTATGTGCATCTGTGTATGTGTTTGTGTGTGTGTGCGCGCGTGTGTCTCTGTATGGAGCAAGGACGAGGTTGTTACTGGATGGCTGGTTACCATGGTGACCACACTGCAGTGTGTGTGTGTGTGTGTGTGTGTGTGTGTGTGTGTGTGTGTGTGTGTGTGTGTGTGTGTGTGTGTGTGTGTGTGTGTGTGTGTGTGTGTGTGTGTGTGTGTGTGTGTGTGTGTGTGTGTGTGTGTGTGTGTGTGATGGGGTTTCTGTCCCGCTGCTCGAAGTGGCTGCACAAACTGAAAGGACGACGGGTCAAACACACACACACACACACACACACTCACTCTCTCTCTCTGTTTCATTCAGACTGACTGAGTCTGTAAGCCGTCTGAGGCAGACAGAGAATAAAAGCCTTCATTATGACACGCTGCCTTCAAAATAAAAGCTTTCATTTTGAGTAAACTTATCAGTATTTCAGGGTTTCCTCTTCCCGGTTCTTTCCTTTAAAATAGGATTATAAAGTAACTAAAACAACTCAATATTAAACAGCTAATGGTTTATACAAGTTTCATGGCTGTCAGGTTGAAAGATGACATATTCAGACATGAAAATCCCAATAGGGCTGCAACTAACGACTGCTTTCATTATGTATTAATTGTTTGGTCTTTAAAAAGTAAAAACAGTTTAAAAAAAAATACCCAAATCACAATTTCCCAAAGCTCAACTTGTTGTCTTCAAATTGTTTGTTTTGTCTTTCTATTGTTGTTTAATAATTTCTGACATTTATGCATAAAAAAAATACTTAAACCATCAATTGATCATCGACATAGTTGTTAGGGCTGGGCGATATATCGATATAAACAAATATATCGATATAATTTTAAATGAGATATGGAATTAGACCATATCGCATTTATCGATATAGTTCAAATGTGATCCATGCTCCCATAGATATGTTGCCGTGAGGTTCTAAACATACGTCAAAACCCGCCTCCATCTTGGAACAGGGGGCCGAAGCATTCAGATCAACGCTAAAGATGCCGGACTTTTGTACTGCTTAATTATGTTCGATAGAGGAAATGAAAAGAACAAACAGCAATGGATAACATTTAACAGGTGACAATGTGTTTTATGATTATATATGCCGCCTTCGACCAGCAATCTGAGCTCCGGCAGCAGCGGGAGGCGGAGAGCTCCGTGGCCGGCCGCAGCGTCTCTTCCCCCGGGCAAAAACACAGCTTCGCCTCGCTGCTGCGCCGGTCCCCGCTGATCCAGATCGGACCAGCCAAAGACAGAGTAGTGATCGGTAGGATCTTACACGTAGTCCAGGACGAACTGTATGTCGATATCGGCGGAAAGTTCCACTAAGTTTGCCGGCGGCCGGCGGATGGAAAGAAGCTACAGCGGGGCAACAGAGACCGTCTGCGGCTGCAGGATCTGGAGCTCAGTGCCCGTTAAAATTACATGTAACGCATAAATACATACAGAAATAAATAGTGGAGGAATGAGCCTGAACATTTCAGTCTGTTTAAACTTCACCTTGAAGCAGAAACTCTTAGTTCAGAAGGGTGAAGTTTCCGTTTACCTAGGCTTACAGGCATGAGGCATTACATTTTGAACAAAGTAGATTATATTAATATCAAAAGCTTAATTGACCTTTGGAACGAATCACAAATAGCCTATGGAGCTTTGATTTCAAAAAAGGTACTCCTGTTATACAGTATTTAGGTTTACATGTTATTGTTATTTGAACAGCTGAGCATTTAATCATGAACCAGGTGAAGAAACCGGTTTATTATTTATTTGATTTTGCAACTGTTTCTATGAAACTACTTGTGACGTCATATTTGATTTGGGCTTTGACTGAACATTTGCTCTCACTTCGCGGAAAAAAATATCGGGATAAATATCGTATATCGATATTCAGCCAAAATATATCGGGATATGACTTTTGGTCCATATCGCCCAGCCCTAATAGTTGTTAATTCATTTTCTGTCAAATGACTACTAATAGCGTCAGCTCTGATTTCCTAAAACTGTTGACATTTGGGTTTGACCAGACAGCAGTGGGATGTTTCAGTTTGTTAAAAAGGTGACTGCTATACGACTACGACTATAGGAACTTTGAATTTGTACAAAACACACTAACAGGATGTGCAGGATTTTGCTAAATATATGGACTAAAATGTAGAGACATCTGTTTGATGATAATCTTGAACAAAAACTGATAGATAAGCTTGCTCAAATTCTTTGGTTACACTTTACTTGAAAGGTATCTACATAAGAGTGACATGACACTGTCATCAACGTGTCATAAACATTATAAACAAGTCATAAACGTTAATTACATAACGCTTCTGGCATTAAGTGTAATTTGGTTTTTGTCATGACAAGTTAGGGTTAGGGTTCATGTGTCATGACATTGTCATGTCACTCTTATGTAGACACCTTCAAGTAAAGTATAACCAATTCTTTTAATATAGCAAGTATGCTAATGCTTATCGGCTGTTGAACTCCGATACACAGAAGCTTCTGAAATCCACCAAAATAATCCTTCAATCTTGTTATTTTGGGGTGTCCTTTTTGCACCTAACTCTATAAATCTTAGCAATTGTTTAATGTTGTTTTTGTAGTCTGTTCTCATGTTTCTATGTCTTACTTTTACATTTAAAAAGAAAGCTCCAGAGTTATAATGTGATGGATGCTTTCACTTTGAAGGCAGCGTATTGCTTTCAATTCCTCGAGGCCGATGCTGCAGCAACGTCTGAGCAAGTGCAAACAGGACTGTGGTTATTGTGTGCAGTCTGTTGTGTGTTTGTGGGTCTGACGCTGATGTGTGTTTTAAATCTGAGCTGCGTTCGCTGCGACAACCTTCATTCAGTCACACCGACAAGCTCCCTGCTGGCTCTGCTTTTCTTCAGCTCTCCGCTGCCATTGTGTCACAGCCGACAGCCTTATCTGTAACTTCAAAGCGTGTATGTGTGCGTGTGTGTGTGTGTGTGTGTTAAAAATAGCCCTGCCAGTGAACGTTGTAATCCACAATCCTTAACTCAATATGATGTGCAAAAAAGGAGGATCAGAGCATATTCAAAGTCATACAAATTTACTTGAGCTGACTGTCGAAAGTTCCACGGCGTTGAACAGACAATTTTCACTGAAAGTACCAAATATTAAGCTTCAAAAGGGACTAAACTCACTGTCCCAACAGTTCAAACTGAAAGGTGCTTCTTAAAGATGCTCTTTTATTCATAATCAATCCTGGTATTCCACACAATTCAGCAGGAACTTTCTAATAAAGGGCTGTAATTTGATTTTTTTCCCACTTTTTGCTCTAGCCTGGTCCTACCAGAGTCTGGTACATTTGGTCCTACCAGACTCTGGTCCACTAGCCTGGTCCTACCAGAGTCTGGTACACTAGCCTGGTCCTACCAGACTCACTAGCCTGGTCCTATACCAGACTCTGGTACACTAGCCTGGTCCTACCAGACTCTGGTACACTAGCCTGGTCCTATACCAGACTCTGGTACACTAGCCTGGTCCTATGCCAGACTCTGGTACACTAGCCTGGTCCTACCAGACTCTGGTACACTAGCCTGGTCCTATACCAGACTCTGGTACACTAGCCTGGTCCTATACCAGACTCTGGTACACTAGCCTGGTCCTACCAGACTCTGGTACACTAGCCTGGTCCTACCAGACTCTGGTACATTTTATTTGTACAGAGAGTCTGGCCAAGTGTTAACTTCTGTTGAAGTTTAAAACTATTGGATCTGTCCAGAGCCACTCTGGATCTGCCATAACATATCGGTAACGTTTGGTCGTGACGTCGGCTTAGCATTGCTAGCGTTAGCCTTAGCCAACTCCTTCCCCACTTCTGGATATTCAGAAGCGTTGCCACAACGGACCAAATAGCTGCGCTCCCATCTTTCTCGCCGCCATTACAGAACTATAACTCAAACTAGCACTAACTCAACGTCATCATTCTCAGACCCTCCCTCTGTTCGCTGATTGGACCGGTAAAGCATACCGCAAAACCCAGGCGTAGTACTGAAGGGAAATAAAAATTGAGCGGAAGTACGCAGGAGGGTGGAGCCAGGCTACTTTCGCTCAGCCTGTGTTGTCTGATTCTATGTCAGTTTAGGGATGATATCACAGTAATTAGATCAATATTTTACAGATATTAATATTGTTGTGCTATGGCAAATGTTTGTATGCAAAATCAAATCGACAACAAATCTTTGTATTTATGTTCCAGCTCGTTCGGGAGCGTACCTATGTTCCCACATTTCCTTCAACAAGATTATTTTCCAAAATTAGGCCCTATGTTCCCACATTTCCTTTTTCATAAATTTGTATCAGATTTTATCCCCCTTTAAGGATAGGGTTAACCTAGGAACATAGGGCTGTGGGAACATTGGGCCTAATTTTCAGTGGAAAAAAAAAACTCTTTGAAATGTGGGAACATAGGGCTGACCCCACTCGTTCCACATGAGCTCTGTCTCTGTGCGTAACATAGAGTTTTTCCTGCATGTCTCTACAACGAGTAACGTGAGACAGTCAATCACAGACGTTATTAGATCTTGGTAGAAGCATGCTGCATGCTGATTGGCTCACTGGCGCTGATGAGATTTACTTCTTAGGTATTGAAATTGGGTATTGAATGAATTTTTCGAAACTCTATACTTTAGAGGCAATTCGGTCGGTGCCTAAAAAATATTGAATTCAGTAGGGCTGCACAATTAATCGCAATTTTATCAAAATCGCAATATGGACTAGTGCAATGTCCAAATTGCAGGGGGGGGGGCACAATATGTGTTAAATTTCTAAATAAGGTATTGTGGTGCTGCAGAGACGTTCCATCCTACACATCATATCCTACAGACTAATGAAAAAGTCTTTGTTTGATACAGATTCTTGCATAAATCACACTAAAATCTTTAAAAAGTATTTTTTTTTCAATGAAAATGAGAATAATGATCCAAAAATGATCATTCCCTCC
Organism: Perca schrenkii; assembly: GCA_025617405.1. Classification (NCBI taxonomy): domain Eukaryota; kingdom Metazoa; phylum Chordata; class Actinopteri; order Perciformes; family Percidae; genus Perca; species Perca schrenkii. The sequence continues at coordinate 548,499 of JABUOV010000025.1, forward strand.
AATATCGTGAATCATATCGCAATATCAGTCAAAAGAATCACATATTTTCCTCATATCGTGCAGCCCTAGAATTCCGTACTTGGCCCTACTTGTTACAAAAGAGTTACACCATCAAAAACAAACATCCTCTCACCTGTTTCCCATCCAGCGTGTACAGCCTCTTGACGGCGCCGGAGTCCAGCTTGATGGCCTCCGTGATGTCGGCCAGCACCTGGTCGAAGGAGTGCGCCGTCTTCTTGTTCAGCAGGATCCTCACCGCCTTGCGAGGCTTCACGCCGCTGCGGATCACCGTCACCAGCTTGGGCTTGATGAAGTCTTTGCTCTCCCGGCCCTCCCTGCCCTCGCGGCCTTCGGGACGATCTTTAGAGGAGCTGGCAGCCACGGTGCTCGCCGACACCCCCGTGGACGCCGTGGCGGGTCGACTCGAGGTCGCAGCTCCCGCCCTGGCGCCGGCGCCTGGCTTCCAGCTCGGGACGGAGATCTTGGAGTAGTCGACCTTTCGGTAAGGCTCGTTGGAGGCACAAACGTAGCATTCGCCTGAGCAGAGAGAGGACAATTTAGACCCGGAATGACAACACATTCATGGTGGACGGGAAGACAACACGAGGGTTAAACAAATTAACTTAAAAATGCCTTTTTTTTGGCCTTTGAATTTTAAAAATGTGATATTTGTGATAATTGGTAAAATTGGTCTTTTTTTAAATTGGTCTCTACTTTTTTTTAGCCTGGAAATCCAGACCCAAATCCGAAAGATTGAAGGTCTGGCATTGAGTGATTAAAATGGCCCAACTCTAGGGGCGGCCAAAACATGCATTTGAAAATCTCACTGCACGCAATTGGATAACACTACGACCAATCACAACAATACATGGGGTGACATATCCAGAGCCCCGTACGCTTAGCTACCGGTGGAGCTAACTGGTAGAATATAATGTCGTCATCTGTTTAGCTCGCCTCTGGCCCGCCTATATCAGATACACCGATGTGATTGGTGCAGCTCAGCTACAATGGCATAGTTAATGAGCATTACTGAATGCCAGAGTGACTTGCTGAGCAAATTCAAATTGTGCTCTCGGAAGAACTTTTATTTGCATTACCGAAGAAAATAATTGACACAAAAATAAAGGCAACTCATTTTAGGATTTGTCTGCAGGAAGTATCAAATGTCTCTACAACATGATGTTTACGGTGTAGTGAAGCTTACCAACGGCTGCCATGAACACTAAGCTTATTATATACAATTAAGAAAAGGTAAATAAATGTGGCATTATGAAATAAACAAATGTAGTCCGTTTAAAAAGATCCTTTTTGAAATAAAAACCTATTTATTTAACTAAATTGACTCATTTATATATTTACATTTATTTATATATTTCTTGCCTTGTTTATTTCAGGATTTATTATATATTTATGTAAATCTGTGCGTAACACAGAGGTTTTCCTGCATGTCTCTACGAAGTGTAGACAGCCAATCACAAACATTATTTCATGTAGATCTTGGCATGCTGCACGCGTATTGGCTCACTAACGCTGATGAGATTTACTCTTTAGGTTTTCAACTTTGGTATTGAATGATGAGGCATTTTTCGATAGTGAGCTAGTACGCTAATATTTAGAGATGCACCGATTACAATTTTCTAGGCCGATTCCGATCACCAGCCGATCAATCTGTGCATTTCTACTAATATTTGCAGCTTGTGTTAGAGCAGATAAACACAGTTTAATCAGTTCTTTACACTTGTGTTTTCTGTTTTAATTTATAAAAGGCAAAAAACACCATCTTCTTCAGCGTCTAAATGCAAATACAAATACACGTTTTTTTTTTCCCCCTAATACACAGCACATCAGCATGTTGAGGAATCTTTAATCAAAACTACACAGGAAGAGGATTAGCAAGCAGTCAGTTGAACCTGATTTAATAATAATGCATCTTCTGTAAGTAATGTAGCTTTAATAAATTAAACATTTTGTATTGAAATTATAAATCCTTTATTCTCTCCGGCAGGTTGCAGCCAATCACATGTACAGTAGCCCGCAGCCACTCTCCCGTTTTGCCTTATATGGTTAAAAATGGCTCACCTTCTCTCTCTCCTAGTGCTACTGAACCTCTCTCTACCTCTCTGTAGATAACTGCCGGCAGAGCTCGCTATCTCTCATCCTTTTTTCTAACACTTTCTTGTCAGCCTCTGTAACCCTCATACACACCTTTCCTGTCTCTCTCTTTTATCCCTAAAACATATTCACACACACACTCGGCCTGTGTGTGTGTGTGTGTGTGTGTGTGTGTGTGTGTGTGTGTGTGTGTGTGTGTGTGTGTGTGTGTGTGTGTGTGTGTGTGTGTGTGTGTGTGTGTGTGTGTGTGTGTGTGTGTGTGTGTGTGTGTGCGCATGACCTTGTCTCTCCATGTCCTTTACTTTCACTTTGCTATTCAAAGCAGCTGGACATGACTGCTCTGGATTATTCAAATACCTCACTGACTAACCACAAAACATAGGACAGGAACTCATTTTTCTCATTATTTCGACAGCACATCAATGCAGCACAAATGCCCTACAGTTGAGGCTAAAATTATTAGCCCCCCAGGAATTATGGAACATTTTCCTAAAAATCTCGCCAATGTTTGCAGCATTGATAAAACATTGATATAATCAAACATTCAACAGTGCTATTTAGTAGCTTTTGGTACATTTTAAAAAAATACATTTTTAAGCTTGCTTTATATCAAATATAGTGAAAAATAGGGTGCTCAAAAATATTAGCCCCCATGTGAATTTTTGCTTTCAAAACACACCTGATTAACCAATCAGCTTCCCAACAACACCTGAGCATTCAATCAGCATAAAAGGACTCACACAACAGGGCACTTGAACACATTATTGAGAGGGACTACTTTTACTCACCATGCCAAAGACAAAGGAAATCAGCCTTGAGCTCAGAAAGAAGCTAGTGGAGGCTCATGATAAGGGGGAAGGCTATACTGCCATTTCCAAGCGTTCCACAGTGTCTAGAACCGCTGTACGTTGCATCATTGCCAAGTACAAGAGACAATTTCTGTAAGAAACAAATCTGGGCGTGGTCGTAAGCGCAAGATTTCAAGAACTCTGGAGAGGAAAATAGTCAGAGATGTCAGCCAAATGCCCCCGGACATCTGCCAAGATGATTGATGCTGACATGGCCTCTTCTGAAGTTGATGTTTCAAGGAACACAGTTGTGAGGGCTCTTCATCGTGATTGGGCTTCAGGGCCGTCGTCCCAGAAGAACCCCTTTACTCAAAGAGCGGGACACAATACAACCAGACTGAGGTTTTGCCCGTGAACGTTTGAAAGGTAAAGATGAGTTTTGGAAACCTGTGCTATGGTATGTTGAGACTAAACTGGAACTGTTTGGGCACATGGATGTTGCTTATTTTTGGGCGAAGAAAGGGAGAGGCCTTCAACCCTAAGAACACAGTTCCCACAGTTTAACATGGTGGTGGGAGCATCATGCTGTGGGGCTGTTTTGCAGCCTCAGGCACAGGGAGCCTTGTTTGGGTGCATGGCATCGTGAAAAAAGAAAATTATGTTGAAATTTTGAGGGATAATATCCAGAAATCTGCTTGTAATCTAGCCTTAGGTCGTCGCTGGGTCTTCCAACAAGACATCGACCCAAAGCATACATCGAAATCGGTCCAACGGTTCCTAAAGGATACCAAAACCAAGGTCCTGGAGTGGCCCGCACAGAGCCCAGACCTCAATCCTATTGAGAATCTGTGGCGGGTGCTCAAAGTGAATGTCCATGCTCCAGCAATTTGCAATGGAAGAATGGGCCAACAGGAGAACTGTGCCAACCTAGTAAAGAACTACTCTAAGAGGTTGTTGTCAGTTGTGGCTCATAAAGGCTAAACTATTGACTATTAATGGCCAGGGTGCTAATAATTTCGGATGTCTCATTTTTGCCCTTTCTTGCCTCAACTTATATATCAATAAAATATCCTAATCAAACTTAGTGGACATTTTGTTTTTGTTATTTTGGAAACAAATACACTATAATCACGTGTTGTTAATGGTCATTTCCATGGAGAAGTCAAGAGTGTTGTCTAACTTCATAAGGGGGGGGCTAATCATTTTGGCCTCATCTCGCAATGTTTGACGAAAGTGAAAAATGTTTTGTCCTTGAATCACAGATTCGCTCCAAAATTGAATTGGTTCTTCCTTGGCCCCAAGCTAAACCCTTCGACCATGTGTAATGAAAATTGGGATAGTAGTTTACTGTAATCCTGCTGACAGATGGAAAACATCTATATCTATATATAGAGCTACAAAGATGAATCGATTAGTTGTCAACTATTTTAATAATTGGTTTGAGACAAGGCACCGTTGGGAGGCACTGGTTATGGTTAGGGTTATGGTTAGGGTTAGGTGCCTTGAAGGCAGCGGTCGCAGCGCTGCCTGGAAGGAGCAGTTGGGAGCAAAAAACACTGTTGAGCGACATTTGAGGACGTCATCTTGGGCTTTTGGGAAACACTGATCCACATTTTTCACCATTTTCTGACATTTTATAAACCAAACAACTCATCCATTCATCCAGAAAATACTCGTTAGTTGTAGCCCTAATATATATATATATATATATATATATATATATATATATATGTATATGTAGTCAGTTGTCGAGGGTAATTTGACCCAATTTCTATGGAAGTTGGAATGTTATATACAAGCCCAACTTCGCAAAAATATCGCCCAACCATCTTATAGAGCTGGGCGATATGGAAAAAAAATCAAATATCACAATATTTTTGACCAAATAAATCGATGTCGATATTGTTGGGTTGACTTTTGGTGCTTTCACAAAATATTAACACAATGAGAGTTTTGATAAACAATCAACAATAACGTGGATAAAATGACTAAGTAGGTAAAGGTAGATAATAAAACAGCTAGAACAGTCTGGTAAGTTCAGAACATTACATCCCTCTACTGTAACGCAGCCTTTAAAACCAGAAACAGACAACACTGGTGTCACAGCCCAGTTTCATGCCAGGTCGTTATATAGTCACGTTATTGTAATCTATTAAGTCGTGGACAGGTTACGTAAATGCCGTTTTTTTCGTGTGGCGATTACGAAATTGAAAGCAATGCATTTTAATGGGAAGCATATTTCGTGATTCCAGAACGAAAGCGAGTAGCGAGTAGTTGATAAGGCGAAAGTCCGCGTAGGGAGGTTGGTCGGGGTGGTGGCTGGGTCATAAAACACAGGACTTTCACGCCGGAGACCGGGAGATCGCGCCCGCGTGTGGCAGTACCTTTGTCCCGCGTGTTGCAGTTCCTTTGTCGGCGTGTCCCGCGTGTGACGGTTCCTTACCCCGTTCTTTTTTTTCCCTAACCCCAACCGTCTCGTTATTGTGGCGTGTCTTGCGAGTGGCGTGTGGCGCCGCATTTCCCCGATCGCGAGTGGCGGCCCGTGCCGTTGTTTTGGCCGGCGTGTGGCGCCTCATTTCCCCGTAGTCGCGTCCGCATTTCCCCGATCGCGAGTGGCGGCCCGTGCCGTTGTTTTGGCTGGCGTGTGGCGCCTCATTTCCCCGTAGTCGCGTCCCCCTAGAGCAGGTTGGAAAAGCGTGACCTGTACACGTTCAAAAGTCGTTGCATATACACGAAAAAAACGTCAAAATCGTAACCTGTCCACGACTTAATAGATTACAATAACGTAACTATTACACGACCTGGCGTGAGACCTGCCGGGTTGGGTGTCATATCACGATATAACGATATCCATAATTTAACCCTCGTATTGTCTTCCTGTCGACCATGCACTTATTCTCCGGTTTGGTTTGCCTGTTTATAAAGCATAAAGTAGCCTATAAATGATCACCCAATTCTGTGTTACATCTTTTTGGCCAACTTCATAACCTATTACCACTAGCTTTACACTTCTTTATAGAGTTGATGGTGAATAAACCTCATTTACATGAAATTATTGAGTAAAATAAGCTGCAATTAGGAATTATCTCGACTTATAGTTAAGGTCAGAGAAACATATGTTCATGGATGATCACAGGGTAGACCAAAAAAGTAGTGATCATCAATTAGCGTATGGAACCATTCGTGTTATTTTTAGGAAATGTGTTTGAAAAGAAAGCCATATTTCTGACATAGAAACTTTGAAAACGGGTCAAATTTGACAGGAGGGCAACAGGAGGGTTAAGACGATATCTAGCCTCATATATATGGATGTGGATATTACATTGATATATTGCCCAGCCCTACCATCTTGACTTGTTCACAAGCCATAAATGTGGTAATCGTTCCTATCTTCACCCCGAAGATGTGAAGTCCATTTTCAGAGCAGCTAATCAATCTGCTGCAAGCCTTTTTGTAGTTTATTTTTCCTCCTTTTGCAGCTCCAATGCACAGAGAAATGTCATGAATGACAAGTTTCCCACTTTCCATGTCACGTTCTGCTCTGTTTGTAGTTATTAATTCCACAAAGTGCTTCAGAGTGATGCATCTGTCTTTTAGTATGTCTCCGGCTGAACAGCTTCCTGGCTCTAACGCTCATTAGTGGACATTACAACCAGTCACACACATCACTATTGATGAGAAGTGATGTTACTCAGCCACTGGTCTGGCAACGGATCCTACTTCCTCTTTAAAAAAGTGGAACCCAACGATGCCAGTGAGGGAAAGAAACGCAGTCTGATCGGATGGTGGATGTGAGATTTGTTGTGGATGCAAATCCCTGAAAACTCACTCACAAGGTGAAAAAGTAAAGTAAAAACTATGTACCTGGTGGTCTCTGTATTAAGTAACTGTTTGTATTTATTTTCTTATAATTATTCAGCTGTTGATGTACACGGAAATAAATAATTCAAGTGTGTTTGCCCAACAGAGACAGACCGAGAGCAGAGAGGAAGGAGACCGTGAGGAAGTTTAAAGAGGAACAGATCAATTGATTTATTGACGGAGAGAGTGACAGGTAGCCTGGACAATTACCACTGAGTGGAAGTAGACTATTACGTCCATTTATTGCTATGAGAGACAGTTTTGGCAGAGTGACAACGCAGAAGTCTTGGAAGGCAGCTTAACACCAGGAAACGTTTTTTTTTTTCAAAAACAATTAATTAGTATTAATAGACCGATTATCTGGGCCATTTTTTGGCAGTTTGCAGATTATCTGTATCTGTGTTTTATTTGCCTGATAACCGATAAAGTTCATGAATTAAAAAGTGCTCAGTTGGTAGAGCAGGCGCACATGTATAGAGGTTTACTCCTCGATGCAGCGGGCCCAGGTTCGACTCTGACCTGCGGCCCTTTGCTCCATGTCATTCCTCCCTCTCTCTCTCTCTCTCCCATTTCATGTCTTCATTCCTGTGGAATTAAAGACCTAAAATCCCCCAAAAAATAATCTTTAAAAAAAAAGTGTTCTACTTTGGCTCGGCTACAGCTCTGAGTCTGTCCCTCTGCTTCAGTTTCACTCACCACTGAGTCTGACCCCCCACCCCCCCACACACACACACACACACACACACACACACACACACACACACACACACACACACTATCTGATTCTCTGTTACTGGGGATTATGTTCAGAGTTTCTCATTCATTCAATAATTGCCTAAAGCAATTTAGTGCTGCAGTTTGTAACTTTCCAAAATATTGATTTTCACTTAAAGATTTCTGTTTTCACTGTGAATTCATATCGGTTCCAAATATCGGTTATCGGTTTCATTAACTACTAATAATCGGTATTGGCCTTGAAAAACCAGTATCGGTTGACCCCTAGTTGTAAAAAAGGGAACAACCTATGACAGTAGCTTTACTTTTAACAATAATTGCATAGTCCTGCACCAGAAAACTCAGACTGGACAGATAGTCTAGCTAGCTGTCTGGATTTACCCTCCAGAGATCTGAAGAGCAGTTAACCATAGTCCTCACAAATCCACCGGAGGTTAGAAAGCCAACACAGAGAAAGCGGAAGGAAACGGACTAAATACACTCATCCGGTGGAATTTCCTGCCACCGGAGCAATCCCGGAAGTGGGACTGCAAGGATACAGACTAGACGTAAGTTAACGGTAACCAAAACAGAGCAAAGAGAGACGCCTACCTTCCACCAGCTCGTCCATACTGGTGATCTTCTTGCTGCCATCTAAAGTGTAGATTGTGCGCACCCCTTGCGGCAGATGCAGGTTATCCGCCAACGAGCGCGTCAGCTCCATTAGCAGCGCATCGTGGGAACGGAACCGGTCGCTGGAAACGGCGTACACCAGACCCTTGAAGTACCGGTCTCCGTTGCGATAGAAGCGAACCTTTTTGGCCCGTTTCTCCGAGGTGAGCGCCTGCAGGGTCCGGGTCCGGTAGTAGCTGCAGTTGGCGCTGTGGGCGGGGCTAGGGACCAGGCTGCTGCCCCGGGAACTGGGGCCGGACCCCCCGCCACCAGCGCTGGAGTCCTCTCTCTTGGTGCGGGTGGAGCGTCCCCGGCGAACCTTGTCGCGTTCGTCAAAGTGCTCCAGCTCGAGGGTCTTACTCAAAGACATGGTGAATACTGGTCCGGTATAGCGTTCAACAGAGACGGGTGCTACAAAAGATTCATCTTCCAACAAAGATAAACCTATTTTCTAGCTTGTGACAGCGATTAATACCTTCGGTTTGAGCTTGGCGACTCGCTTGTAGACCCAGTAGCTGCAAAATAATTTTTCTAGCACCAGGATATTTTTTATAATCCCATGAAGAGTACTGTAGAACCAGAAGCTTGATTTATAAACACCATAATCTGGTTGTAGTCCTCAAAATGCGATTTTAGATTCTCAAAATTCAGCTCTCATCCCTGTGACGTTCAACGTGCCGATTTCTAAAGACTTCTACTAGTCCAGTTGGCCTGTTGAAAGAGAATCAAGACAAGTAGGCCCCCCCAAAAAAAGGTATTTTTATGTAACCTGTATCTGGTCCTTGCAGTTGTACCTTTTAGTTTAATTTAAATTTCTGTAACCCAGGTGTAATACGAGTAAAAAAGTAGCAGATGTAGCCCCAGTGTCCTTCTGGAGATCAGATACTGCTTTTTGTAAATCCTGTGGTATCCTTATCAAACTTTACAGTCCTTTCTGCACTAGAAGAATCATAGATTCTGGTATTTCATTGATGCATCAATCAAGAGAGATAAGAGTTCTTGCTAAAGGCCTCTTCGGCACTTTGATGTCGTTGGCTAATCTATCCATGTCAACGGAACTGAAAAATCCGAGGTACTCTCTATTTAACGGTTTTAACGTGCCCTCGCAGTGACCCTTCCTGCCTTCTCAGTGACCCAGCGGTCCCCTCAGTGATCTGGCTCTAAACCCAGTACACTGTTGTGCGGACCTGGTACAAGCCCGCTTAGTCCAAGTAGTCCCACTTTCGACCTGGCACGATGGTTTGTAGTCCTGGTAATCCGGTTGGTTTTGGGGGTGTCTGTCTCTAGTCACACTTCCAGCGTCCTCAACACCCCTCCATCACTAATGGGGGGGAAAAAAGAGATGAAAATTACTGACAAGATAGATAAGTGCAACAACCGGCACATTCAGCCTTGAAATTTCTCTCCTGGTGCAGAAAGAGAACACTGAACACTTGGTGTGCGTTTAATTTAAGGTTTAAATTTCCGAGCACAGTTTCTCTGCTTTCCATAGCTTTTGCATGCACATTATTCCAGTCAAATCCAACATGCAAAAGAGGTTGTATTGTTAAGAAAATGTAACCACATTGCTTTGTGAAATTAAATTTCCTGCAAGGCCAGCGAGAGAAATCCCCATTGATTTGCTGTCAAATTAAATGTACCTGCAACACAATATTCAGCTTGTACATCATATTATTATGAAAACCCTGTAAGCTGATTGTCTCTCTCTTTATCAAATAAAACGAATAAGACTTTATCCATCCATCCGCCCAAACACTGCTGAGCTGTGCTGACAGCGCCATTCAAACACACACACACGTACACGGAGAGGGAGGCACCTACCAATAATGTCGTTAAACCGGTTTGTTGCTATGGATGCTTTCTCCTCTTCCTCCCCCCGCCGGGTGCAATGGTGGGGTCTGTTCTTGTGGATCCAGGCGAAGTGAACCGCTACAACCGAGCCAACCCGGTCCAAGGCGTTCCTGCTAACCCGGGATTGAGGGATGCAGCGGAGGCAGGCTACACCGGCGAAGGACCGGGATGCACCGAGACGAGCGTCGGACAGCAGCATGGACGCTGCAGCAGAGGGAAGAGAGACCGGCTAAACTCCCCCTCCCCTCTCCTCTCTTCCGTGGCTGTACGTGATGACAGCGTCCCTCCCTCCCTCTCTCTCTCTGGCTGTCTTTGTCTAGCTCACTCTACCACTCGTTCTGTCTTTTGTCTCTCTCTCTCTCTGTCTCTCTCTCTCTGACATTCATTAGTTAAATTGTCAAGACTGCTGCAGCTAATCAAATAACTCATTATAAAGCCATACAAACAACAATAAAAAGAAATATTTACTAGCCTAAATTAAATAAAAATTGACTGATAGTATTGAAAAGTAGCTTGAAGTAAGGTTGACATGTTTACGGTTATTCACTTTCTTTTTGACAAGGGATAATAACAGTATATTGAGCCAGGAGACTGTTAGCTTAGCTTATCATAAAGACTGAAACTAGGAGGAAAACACTAACGTTAGCTTGCGCCAGGCAAGGTGTCGGACTGGGAGGGTAAACGGGACTGAGTATCCTAGGGCCCTCATGTGAGGAGGGCCCAAAAAGATGCAAGAATGACTAGTTAGTGTTAGGGGGTTAGGGGCCTATAGAGAATGCCTTTCTATAGGGCCCAACATTTTGTGTTATGCGCCCAGCCAGGAGCCCGTTAGCTTACAGCAATACAGTAATGTAAATAAAAGTGAGGAAAAATATTTTTTATCCTCCAGTAAGTGTAAATGTATTGAAAATTGACTGATAGTAAACATTTTGGGAAATATGGTTTTTCGATTTCTTTCCAACAATTCGATGCTAGGTAACCAGTAGCGACAGGAGACGTTAGCTTACCTAGTATAAGGACTGAAACCAAGAAGAAAATGCTAACGTTAGCCTTCGTCCTACCATGAGACTGTTAACTTACAACAATACATTACATTGCAACATTACAACATCTTTTTGGTAAAATATTGAAATAGTTTAGCCTACAGTTGTTAGCTTTCTATCCAGCAATTTGCTGAAATTGGCTCCCCCTAATACTTGTACAGAAGATAAATTGTAATGGATAAAGTAATAAATAATTCTCCTCCATTATAGTCAGCTAAATATTTGATGAGAGGTGACTAAATGTTTAACGGTGCGGCTTTGGATGTCACGGCTTATGTTGCTATACTAAATTTCGACGACATTAGCTTATTGCAAATATATTTTGCAGAGACAACATTGGTATATGTGTTTATATGTCGACTGATGAGAAATAAGAAATTACGGTACAGAAATGTTAGGTTTTAAGGAATCCATATCAAAATTGTTTATTTTTTTATTTATTTTTAGGAATGACTATTGAGAAAATATATCGTTATCAGACTTTTACAACATCAATAGCGGTATTGGCCTTAAAAAATCTGGTATCAGTCGAGCTTTACTATCATAATAAGCAACAATACAAACAGCAATTTATGATCTAATATAATGATTATGCGTTAAATATAAAGCTTCAGTCAGAAGACAATTAGCTGAGCTTAGAATAAAGACTGGGTACCGTCCAAGAAAGTCTGGCACCTTAACTCCCTGTAAAAAGCTCGTTTTTACACATGGTTTTTCAAAGTGAACACTGCTTTCTTGATTTTTGGGCCAAAGAGCACCTCTACAATCTTAACTTGACTCAGCGATATTATCTTTCACCTGCAGCCTTTTCTTTCGTTCTTCTTTTGTAGAAGTCAGGGCTCTTATTGTGACACATGGATGAAGAAGCCCCACCCTCCCTCGGTGTGTCTGGGGGCCGACGACAGCTGGGACGCGAAGCAGCCAGACTGCCCCACCCTTTACTGTGAGCCAAACCAGTGAACCATTCATCCCAATATGACAAGGTGGACAATCCATTGTGTTTGTGTACACAGAAACCAATACCGATGACACTGTCTGTTGCGTGTAGCTTACTAAAACAATAATTCAAGCAATAATTCCAAATCCCTGCTATTCACAACGGTGTTTTTAGTGTTCTTAGTTGAGGTCATAAGTTTTGGATGTGTTTTTTTATTACATATTTGTGACAAAGGAGACACAAACAAAAGATTACTGAAACATTGTTATTGTTGCTGCTGGCCAGTGCAATATACCACTACACAACAAGTCTAACGAGATTGCTTAACTGGTCACTCCGGAAAAATGTCATTTTCCACCCAAAAAAACACCCACACTCGTTTTCCTCATTTGCGGTTTATTCTCAAAAACAATGTTACACTGTTAAGCTATTTTATCACAAGATAACACTGATACATATAATATGTAATATGTAATAATAAAACATATAAACTGGTATTCAATGAAAAGACAAATGAAATGAAAGCTCAAAGCTACATTATATCATTGTTTTTTCTCCTGTCCTGCTTCTCAGTCATTTTATTTATTTTGATTAACACAAAACTGCGACCCCTCAACAAACTCAGGGTGCGAAACTACAGGCGGACCTTGTGTTATGGTTTCGGTGTCTTTGTTTTGCATTTTGTTCATTTCAGTTCCCTGTTGTGTTTATGTGTTCTGTATATTTGTGTTTCTGTTTGTTCCTGGGTTTTCTGTTCCCCCCTTGTGTTGTCAAGTGTCTGTGTTTAGTTGATGTCATGTTTTCTGTCTGTTTTTCCTGCTTCCTGTTTTATTTTTGGTAGTCTGGTTTTCTGTCTTGTCTTGTCCAATTTACTTCCTGAGTTTTCCCGCCTTTGTTGATTGTCCTGCCCCGCCCTGATGTGTTTCACCTGATGTCACCACCTGTTCCTCGTTTGCTCCCTACCTCATGTATTTAACCTCTGTGAATCCCTTTGTGTCTTGTCAGTTCGTTTTGTGACCATGCCCTTGTGTTTCCTCCCTGTCCTTTGTGTCCGTTCCTGCGTTTGTAGTTTTCCTGCCTCAGTTTCTTCCGTCAGTTTATTTTTGTGTGTTTTCCAGTTGTGTACTGCCGTTTTTCGTTAATTAAATCCCTGAGTTCACCATCTCCTGCCTGCCTGCCTCTCTCTGCATTTGGGTCCTCACTCTCCCGCCACACTCCACATAACACCTTGTCTCCTTTTAATAAGACATGCACTTCCCTAAAAACGTGATTTGTGAGTATCGACCTTATGCTACTTTTGCCATACATTTCCATATTTCTATTATTGAAGTATGCTTCATGTATGATGTGTCACTGAACAAACTAACAAAGCACACAAAAAAACTCCACTAAGCTGCCAAAAGTCTGCCAGGAACTGTTTCAAGTCAGGAGTTCTTGAACCAATTTCAAGACACACACATAGTTAGTGGTAAATACATATTACTAAAATATTACTTTTACAAAACTGCTTAAAAAAAAAGGGAAAGGGCTGCAACTTTTAATTTGTCTTTCTCTTAAAGGAATTTGGGATTTTAGCTTATTCAGCGTAACCCCCAGAGTTAGACAAGTCCATACATACCCTTCTCATCTCCGTGCGTGCTGTAAGGCTGTCTGCTCCGAGTAAGTGACAAAATAACGCCAACATGTTCCTATTTACATGTTGTGATGTTGTGAAGAATATAGTACTTGGGCGGAGTGATATGCTCGCAGCAAGCCTGTCTGAGAATATAGTTCCTGGTTTGTTTACTGTTAGAAGATGGCTGTGTCTCATGTTACGTTCTTTTTTGTACATGCTGTGACTATACAAATCACAACATGTAAATAGGAACATGTTGGCGTTATTTTGTCACTTTTGTCACAATTCGGAGCAGTAGGATTACTGGAACCATTCACCTGCAGGATCTGTGATGGGCTGATGCCGCTGGGGGTGTCAGACAGCATTACAGCACGCACGGAGATGGGAAGGGTATGGACTTGTCTAACTCTGGGGGTTACGGTGAATAAGCTAAATTCCCAATAAGTCGGCGTGTTCCTCTAAAGTTGTCAATGTGATAAACCCATCATTGATTTGAGTGTCACCCTCCTGCCTGCACATGTTTTCATATAAGTAGTCCAGGCTTTTTTTTCTTATTGATTTATTGTATTTTATGTTTTTTTTAAATTTATTTGTTTAATGTGTTTTGTATTTTTTTTTCTCTTGATAAATTGATACAGGTTTTTTTTCCAATGAAATGTAAGAAAATTGAACAAAAGTATAGTTTCCCAGAAGTGTTAATGGCATAATCCTCACACTGTTTGGTATCATGGATTGACAAATGACTGAAATTTCAATCAATGGATTATCAAATACAGTAACCTCATTTCAAACTTCTAGGATGTAAATTTAGTTAGTTAGTGAAACCCGAGAGTCTACAACTTCAATCTATTAGACAGCAGGACATTGTTACACTACAAATACAACTATTTGTTTATACCTTCTATGGGAAATAACCAATTCTGACAGAAAGTATTGGCTCTAGTGTGAATGCATTGAAATTTTGATTATATTAGCTGATAAAAGAATGCAGAAGACTGAGTGTGTTCAAGTTTAACAGTGGGATAGAGGGGCTCATTGAACGTTGTTTTGTAGGTATGAAGGCGGGTCCGACTATCAGAGGAAACTCTGTAGAATGATAGAGTGCCAGCCAGCCAATCCAGATACACTCCCACCCGACTAGAGCGCCATCCAAGTGAAGTCACATCTACTTTCTCGTTATTGTGCAAAACGTAATTGCCATTATTAGAGCAAACTAGACACCAAGACTCGTCATTGTATCCCATCTCATCCGTCTTCCCTTTCTGGGCAGGTTCTCTGTATGTGACCCCAATGCTTAAGGGTCCAAACACCTCGACCTCCCAGTAGTAGCGCTTATCTAGACCCTGTTCACACAGCACCTGTTTGCAGTAATCAAACCGTTCTTGGTGATGGGATGACTGCTCGTCTTCAACCCAGGTCACCTTTCTGTTCCCTTCAGAGAGGAGGAGGTTCTTGTGGGCTGTGTTGGGGTCCAAAGTGAGCTCACAGGCATCTGGAGGTAAGAAAACACTTTGTTTCGAGAGAGTTCATAACATTTCTTTGGATTTTTTCATCATTTCCACCAGGGAATATGCAGATACTTACATTTCTTAAAGCCTGGTTCCATCCTGTGACTTCCACCATGTTCAACGCTGTTGAGAAAATATTCAAGGGTTGGTGTTTATTTAAGTTTTAGAATTTAGTCAGATAATAAGATTGCCCCCAACTTCAGCTTAGTGGTAATACTGCAATATCTGGCTACATGTAAGCAGTAACTAGAACAAAAACTAAATTTCTTTTTTTTTTTAATCATGATTTTAGAATTTTAGTGTCGTCATTACTTCAATCTCACCATAGTGGATTTGTAACAGTATTCAACACCTATTTCGTTCAGTATGAACATAAATAATGTTGTATTTTATAATTACTTGAGTATGTCGAGCTTGTATTGTGGATTATTCATCAGCTCAGAGAGCAGCTTCTTTCCTGATTCTCCCAGATTGTTGTAGCTCAGGTCCAGCTCTGTCAGATGGGAAGGGTTGGACTCCAGAGCCGAGGCAATATAAGCGCATCCTTCCCCTGTTACATGACAACCTGACAACCTGAGAAAACAGTGTTTGGTTTATTAGCATGCAGATTACAGATGTATTTACGCAGATCTCTGAATGACTGAAAAGATGGTAGGCTTAAAACAATGAGTGGCCTTTAAATGGGTTATGTATTGTAGAACTGGCGCTGTTGAGAAGGCTGTAGCTATCAAAAAAGAATAGCTAAAGTAAATTATTTTTCCTTGAAATTATCGAAACACTTCGCCAGGGTCTGGCGATGTCACCAGACCCTGAAGGACTCTCCGGTTTGGTTCTACCATGAGGCCAAGGAGGAATCGCAAGAAGAAGTCCAGGTGGCCGTTCTTTTTCTCCAACACTTTATCAACGGTCATCTTCAGAAGATCAAGTAAGGTATGTTCTTTGTCCTTCAGATTGAGGAAGTCGCCGAGCTCTTTTGTATTCTTGTTGGTGAAACAGTCATAGACAAAGAGAGCTGCAAAGAACTCCTGTATGGTCAGGTGCACAAAGAAGAAGATCTTTTTCTGGGAAAAGACTTCTTCTTCCCTAAAAACTGCGCTACAAAATCCAGAGTAGACGGATGCCTCTTGTATGTCAATGCCATAGTCTTCCAAGTCTTCATCGTAGAAGATGAGGTTGCTCTTCTGCAGCTGGACAAATGCAAGCTTGCCGAGTTTCAGAAGAAATTCTCTGTGTGTCATGAGAAGTCTCTCTTTGTTTTCCTCAGTCTTCTTGTCATATTTTCTGCTTCTGCATATTGTCTGGACAAACAGGAAATGTGCCATCATCTCTGTGAGAGTTTGGGGAGTCTCAGCTTTCTCTTCTCCCCCAAAGATCTCCTGAAATAATACGGCCAAAATCCAGCAGAAGATTGGGATCTGGCACATGACGTCGAGACTTTGTGAAGAGTGAATGTGTGAAATGATCCTGTCAGCAAGACTCAAGTCATTACTGAATCTCCTCCTGAAGTATTCTTCTTTTTGTGGGTCACTGAACCCTCTTATCTCCGTCACCATGTCAACAAACTCTGCAGGGATCTGATTGGCTGCTGCTGGACGGGATGTTATCCACAGGTTGGCATTAGGAAGAAGGTTTCCCTGGATGAAGTTCACTAGGAGATTACCAACAGATGTTACTTCACTGACAGATGTTACCGGCTTGTTCTTGAAGTCCAGTGGAATTCTGCTTTCATCCAGGCCGTCCAGAATCACGATAACCCTGGCTTTGACGAAATCTTCTGAATCTTTCAGATCATGGAGAGCAGGGTGATGATCAGTCAGGAGCTTATGCAAGCTTTTGTTTTCTGTACTCAGATTCAGCTCTCGGAAAGCAAGATTGAAAACAAAATCAATGTCCTGGTTAGTTCTCTCCTCGGCCCAGTCAAGAATAAATTTCTGCACAGAAAATGATTTTCCAATTCCTGCAATGCCCTTTGTCAGGACTGTTCTGGGGGGTTTCTCTTGGCCATGTGACCGTTTGAAGATTTCACAGAGGTGGACTGAATTTGTAGAAGATCGTTGTTCCAATTTACGTTTAAGGTGCCTGAACTCATGCTCTGCATGTGGATTTCCACTCTCTCCAGCGATGACGTAGAGCGTTGTGTAGGTGCTTTCCAGAGAAGTCTGTTGGTCACTATGGCCTTCGTACGCCACGGTGTATAGTTTTTGCATCGTTTCTTTAAGATTCTTCTTTGCTTTCGAACGATGGCTGCCTTGTAACAACTAAATACAAAAGTTTTCATTCAGATTCATTAAAGGTAATTATTTTGTATCTATTGCCTCAGTTGGCCAAGACATAAGCCGTATACCTGTGGTTTCCTAAAGGTCAAATGAATTTGAATAGAACCTGCAACCAGACGTGAAGTACATAGTTAAACTCACATGTGTCTTCCGCACTTCTCTGGTGTCCAATGGTTAAAAAGACTGGATCCCTAAAATCATCCAAACACTCTGCACTGGACGACTCTTCACTCTGCTGTCTATTGGAACAAATAAAAAAACAAATTACACATCAATTCTTGACAGATGCAAAAAGACAAGAAGGTTCATTCACAGCCCATTTCCAAAGGGGCGTCACCAACGGACGCCACTCCAATGCCTCTGGGCGCAATTGGATAGACTTAAAACCAATCAAAGTGATCATCTTTTATGTACAAAATCTGCTTCAATGTCACTGTGCTATTGTCATTGTGTAAAGCCTTCCTCAACGGTGCCTCGATTTGGAAAAATTGGAAATGGGCTTGAATTGGCTCTTGGCCAGACGGACTTGCAGAGCAAATCTCAAATTTGCCAAAGTTCGTCAGGGTATTCCCAGGCTATAAAGACAATGGAAAGACAAGAACTGATATGAACAGAGTGAAGACACATCCACAAGTTACAAATTCATTCATGCTTATCCAAAAGCAGACAGACACCCATGTATATATTGCAGTAACAAATTAATGTATCACTTTCAATCTCATTATTCATCTTTAAAGGTGCTTTTCTTGATATTCAGAACAATACAGCAGTTAACAACTATTTGCTATGTAAAGATATGAGTGAGTGATGGTGTCATGAGCAGAGAATGAAGTCACACTCCCTCTGTGTGTGTTGTAATCAGTTTCTCTGTTCTTTAGTCTGATAGCTGGTAGTGCGTGCATGTGAGGACGGTGACAAAAGCGTCGGTATTTGATGAGTTGGAGAACTATGCTGCGTGGCATTTACCTTCTGTTGATGCACGGAGCAGCCATGTGGGATTTTGGGATTGGCTTTTGTCAGACTTTGTGAGGAAAACTGCCTTCAGGGGGCGTTCCAGTTGACATTTCCGTCTGGCTACTCTGAAAATCTTGCCTGTTCAAGTGGAACACACTATTAGTTGGTTGCGAGAGCCATGTGGAGGCAATCCCAAACCACTTTTTCTTCTTAATACCAAGTACAGCCCTTTTAATTTAATTGTAATAACACATGGCCTAACATGCTTTAAGATAATGTAAATTTTTTTCATTTACAGAATACATTAAAATTACCTTTGTATCTCTTCAAGACCAAAATTGAGTGGCATGTACATGGATCGATCGCTCTTCAGAGAGACACAGCTGGGATGTGTGGACTTTGCTGCACTCATCTGTGAACTAAGAGAAAAAGATTGTATTATCTACTAAATAACAAACAAATGACCTTTTCCTAAAACGGATTGATATTTTAATGCATTAGCTGTACTGATGGCGAACTGAAGCTTTCTGAACCAGTGAAGGTTTCAATCCAAATGTATCAAAAAAAGGTTCAGTACTCGAAGCTTCAGAACTCTATGAGGACATCTGGTCACATACAGCAAATATATTCTCACTATCCGCTAGCTGCCTGTCCCCTGAACACACTGTAAAAAAACGCGGTCTCTGTAGACAGCCCAGGCTCCACAAACGACAACAAAAACAAACTGTGCCAACCTGCCCCAAAAACCATAACAAACAGTGTTCCAGCCAATAACAGACAAGAAGGAGGTGGTTGAGTCATGTATACGCATTGTGGAAGTAGCCTACGTGCTAACGCTGCTGCAGTGATGGCTCAACCAGCTCCTTCGGCGGCCTGTACTACGAAGCAAGATCAACTTGTCCTGGATTTCTTTCAGTAATCCGACTTCACCTAACCTAACAACCGCGGTCCCGGATAACCTGTACTACGACGCTGGTTATCAACTAGTTCAGTCAACCCAGGGTTTCCCAATCCAGCGGCGCGCGCGTTCACATAAAAGAGGCGGTGTTTGCGCACCACGACCAATCACAAACATCTACCAGAGCCGCATGTTATATATAAGAAGAGCAAATTATAATTCTCCATAAATATGAAGAACACAGACACGGTTTTACAGGAAAAACGCAATACAGTCGCTGCTTCCTAAAACAGGAGGAAAGCTGGCAAAAAAATAAATAAATAGCCGACGCCGATGTTTAAATCACAACGCTTAGGCCTATTAATATCACTTCCTCATCAGTCAGGACCAAGATCTGACCATAATTACACTTGTGCTTTCCATAAACTGTCGTTGCTTTAGCCTATTATTTCAGTTGAAACCCTGGCAGTGGGAAGCGATCGTTAGAGCAAATAAAAAATATAAAAACATAATTCAAACCGATGTGCGCATTGGCGACACACGGCTCAAGAAGCCGATATGTAGGCTAATTCCCTCCCATTAAAATATATAGACTATATTTCATAAAAATACTCATGTTAACGGGGTTGTTGGTCTCTCAATGTTTTAACTTTTATGAGCGCACCCCTCTCTCTCTCTCTCTCTCTCTCTCCCCCTCTCTCTCCCCCTCTCTCTCTCTCTGCACCGAGCTCCGCCTGATCTTCTATAAGAACGGTGATGGCGTTATCAATCGACCTATTGATTGGTCAGTAGGCGGTGCTTTTACACCGGTTGATCTCTGATCTCCAACTTAACCTGCTCCCGACCAGGTTAGGTGTTCAGCATGAGTTACCACGGCGATTGAACCCGATAACAACTGATCCACCTTCGTAGTACAGAAAATCCTGGGTTGAGCCTGAAGTTAGCTCGTTAACGCCAAATCCTGCTTCGTAGTACAGGCCTCTGTTTGGTTATTGTAATGAACACTGTTTGTTATGGTTCGTGGGGCAGGTTGGGCCTGGGCTGTCTACAGAGACCGCATTTTTTTACAGTGTGTTCAGGGGACAGGCAGCTAATGGAAAAATGTTGTAGCCTAAAATACGCATGATATCACATAGAGCACCTTTAAGGATAGCATTGCGTCACAAACTGTTTCACAGATATTAGCCATGAATGTATTTGAGTCGAAGATGAATACATTTGGAGTATGAATTCATGGATAAATAAATAACGACATACGGTAAATAACTAAGCCTATTTGGGACCTTGCATAAATAAAAATGTAAATGCCTTCTCCACAAACAAAGTTAGGATTTTGGTTGTGAACTTGTCTTGTGTTTGTAAACAAATACATCAATTTGGGAGGGAAATGAATGAAGAACACATTGCACACACATTTCTGTGATTATATTGAGTACGTAGCCTAGAGCAACATTGTCTCCTCAGCCAGATAGGCAGTGCAGAAGGCCTACGCTATATGAGCAACAGTCTGACATGTAGTCTACTGCAAGTGTGGTGTTTATAGAAATTGTTTGAGTCAATTGATTGGGGCAGTGCTTTGACAGGGGCAAGGACATACTTTGGGACAGTGATGGTGCTTATGGACAATAACCGTGCTCGTGGACAGGTCAGTGGGATATTATTGTGCTTGGTGACAAATGTTTATGGGGATAGACATCAAATGTAATTTTTATTCAGAAACCGAATTCTTTCCACTGTTCCAGGGCTGAGCCTATTTCTTTTCTTACCTACAATAAACTGTCTACTCGCTATAAACTTTCTACTTTCTATGAACTCTCTACTCGCTATAATAATCGCTATAATAATCTCTCTATATTCACTAACTCTCCTGACTCAGTTGACTCTCCTACTGCAACAACCCACAAATACGCGCCCTGTGTCGCACTATTTTTGAGGCTTTGAATTCAACTTCGAAGCAGTCACGTGGGTGTGTGTGTGAAACTAAGCTTCGGACGTCACTGGTCACGTGATTATCTCAAAACCAATCAAGCTCCGATACAAAGCTTCATTCCAAATTGGTTCATTTCTTCGATACATGCCTCGAAGCAGGGGGTTCACGGGTAACATCACTAATTAGCTGTACACAATATTTGTTGAGTTTGGCTTGGTTAAAGGGTAATTTCCTTTTTTTTTGTTTCTACGGACCCTATTTTCTTATGCATTGGTGTCTTAGTAACTAATGTGTGGTGGTGACGCAGTGGATATGACACATGCCTTTGGTGTGGGAGATCTGGGTCGATTCCCATACATCAACCAATGTGTCCCTGAGCAAGACACTTAACCCATAGTTGCTCCAGAGGTGTGCAACCTCTGACATATATAGCAATTGTAAGTCGCTTTCGATAAAAGCGTCAGCTAAATGACATGTAATAATGTAATAATAATAATAATAATAATGTGGATAAAATCTTTGAAATTGGTATGTGAATTGGCCTGCAATGTTATCTTGTAGGGCAAAATTTTGTCTGCAGCCTTCTTTCTTAATACTGGACCAATTTCAAAGACTGTTGTTCCAATCAGTCACTTAGACACAAACACATGTGGAAATAGGGTTTATTAAAAAGGTTGAACAAAAACCAAAATTGCCTCTTTATACATACAAGTATGTTTTAGACCTTCTGGATTTCTTTTATTTAAAATAAAATACAATACCATTTGCACTTTTCATAAATAATAATAATAATAATAATAATATCTCTGGTTTTGCAGTTTATTTAAACAAAGGAAAATTTTTCCTGAGAAAATCGTGTCATGAACTTCAAAAATCGTGACTTGAATCGTGAGTTGAGCGTATCGTTACATTCCTACTTGAAGGTTTGCATGGCTTTCGCTTAAATGTACTACACAAGGGTTCTTCAACGTTTTTTAAGCCAAGGACCCCTTAACTGAAAGAGAGACGGAGCAGAGACCCCCTATACTGTAAAAAATGAAGTTGCATAATAAACTGGGTCTACAATAAAGTGTAGTGCGGCCTAAAGCCTTTATATATACCTTTCACTGCATAGAATACTAAGCTAGTAAAATAGCCTAATAACTGTCTGATTTTATAAATCATGTTTTAATGTTAAAACATACATGTGGCATCTGTGGATGGCCTTAGTGACTACCTAACCTTAACTATAGGCCAGTAAGCAGTGGGGATTTATATTTGCTAATACTATTTTGGAATCATATTACTGTAAGACATTTTAATTTTTGAAAAAAAAAAACTTAAAAAAATTAACAATAATTTGAAGCCCCCCCTGCATTGACTCTGAGGACCCCCTGTGGAAGATCCCTGTACTAACACTACATATAAACTAGTGATGGAGAAGCTCCCTGAAGCATTTTACATGATCACAATGGCGACACCTGCTGGAGTAATTATGATGACAGTCCCTGATAACCATACACTGTTGATATGTTGTTCCAATAAAGGTAATTTAAAAACGGGATACTTTGTAAACTTTAATACAATATCAAGCATAATATCACTTTTATTTTTGCTTTAAAAATAGACTTCCAGTCACATTTGTGTGTGTGTGTTAACACCACAGTGTCTCTTTATGATTCACTAACATGGTATTACCTGACGGACGGCTCACTGATTGGCTGCTGGAAGGAATCATTAGATGTGAAAGAAGAGGAGGAGTCAGACCGTTTCCTCTTCTTCATGACCACTCCTATAGCGCAAAAAAAACAAATTCAACAGGGTTGTAAAGGACACAAATGTTTCACATGGACACATTCCAAAAATTGTTTTCACTCTGTACACCATCGTCCATCCGTGTATTTAATAACTGGTGCCTACTTAATAATAAACATATTCAAATTAAAGCGTCGAAAGTCTAAGTGAAATAAAATTAGCTGCATGCTGCCAAATAAGAGTTAACACAGATATAATTGGCTTAAGCCAATTATATCTGTGTTAATAAAGAAGTATATGTATTAGCGACATTGTTTTCTAAAACTCCGACTTGTTTAATTTATCTACAGCTCAGCACAATCCATCTCAGGCCACGAGGAAGTAGGCTGGGGCAGAACAAACCGCAAACGATCGCAGGCAACAAAACTCACCTGATCAAAGATTACGGAACAAATCACGAATGATCGACTTACTTTTATGAAAAAAAACAATAAACACCGCCTTTCGTGCTCAGGGCTTTTTCTTCAACAGAATTAAATCAGATCTGGTCCTCTAACAGCAGCACGAACAAAATGGAGACGATGATTAGGCTACTGAACAGTTACTTTCACTTTCGTATTGAGACAGCCAGGATGAATAGATGTAAATTGGTGAAGAGTCACCGGCAAAAAAAAACACGCACTAAACAAAAGAAACACCTCTCTGAACTGCATAGAGGTGTATGATGTGAGTAGATGTTGCATTTATTTGATAAGAAAGTTGAGTTTGTAGGGCTCGAGGTTAAATGCAGTTTGCAAGAATATGATAGGTGATGCGATTCATGTTTTTGGCTTAATTAGTTCATTCTGTTTCTGTTTAACAGCTGCCTGTGATACATCCAGACACAACAGACTTGTGAGTACTTTCTCAGTTCTTCTTTTGTATTTTAATCTTAAATCAGTAGTGAGACAACGTAACCAAGGGCGTAAATCTGATCTAACAGTAGGGGGGGACAATAAACATAACATTTCTGAAGAGCAATTTTTGAAGGGGACACAAATAATACAGCCACAATTATACTCGTAGAAGACATGCGTCCACAGAGGAAAGCCTTAATACTATCATTAGTGTAGCATGGAGACTTTACCATTATCCTTCTTTTCATTAGTGTAGCATGGAGACTGTACCATTATCCTTCTTTTCACTGTTTCTCTTGATTCAATAAAAAAGATCTTGAAAATTAACCCTAATATAAGTTCACGCACATAACGTAACGCTAATCGCCGTGGTAACGTTAGTTGTAGTGGATGCATTTCTATCCAACAAGCTAGGTAACGTTACACTATATTACACTAACATAGCGAACTTTTTTGTCATGACTAATTCATTAATTACTCAGCATCATTTCTGTATGAGAAAAGACTTAAAATTATGTTTAATGTGAATAAGACAGCTTTGAACCGTCTACTTACAACATTCCTGTCACTACCGATGGGACTGTCACCGTGAGTGTAGCGCAGATCCTAAAGCATGCAGTGGACCAAACCACTCTGAGGCAAGGGAGGGGGGACTCAAAATGTTTCTAAACTTAAAAAGCACTTTTTTGGAGTTTGTATTGTTTTACTGCTTACACAGATATTTAAGTGTACATCATTATGTTATTTACAATACTCAGCATTGTTTTAATGATATTTCTAGGGGGGGACAACCCTTAGATGGGGGGGGGGGTCGTGACCCCCCCGACCCCCCTGGGATTTACGCCCTTGAACGTAACCGTACATTCTGTGTATGTTTACCGGTAAATATAACTGAACATAAAGTAGCCTAAGATAGTGTATAAATTAGCTATCAGACAACCAGTAGCCGACTACAAATGGGTTTAAATTATATAGTGGTTTTAAAATGTCTGAAAACATTTGATCCCCTTGACAAAACAATCGTTTTTTAGCACATTTTTGTTTTTTTAAAAGATATTTTATTCCCCTGGTAGCTCATCCTCAAATCAGAGATCACTTACTTGATTTAAAAATGATGATTCTTAAACCTTTTTGTAATTCAGATCTAAAACAAATCCTGATCCTTGAACTGCATCATGTAGCTTTCATTTTAAATATATTCAGACAAAAGCTGGAAACAAAGACAACTGACAACCCCGCAACGCATTTGTTCAGTCAAGTGTTGAACAGAAATACTATTGCAGTTAGTGACATGTTTACATCACATTAGATTGATTTCTTGGTCTGGTTTGTGAGGTTAGTGAGACATCTTTCACCACAACATTAAGTCAACACCTTCCTTTTATTGACAGGTTACATGTAACACTGAGAAACAATCAGAAACATATCAACGTTAGGTTTAAATACATGAAGAATTCATTTTTATAAATCTTCCTAAATAATTTTTTTTTATGTCCACCCCAGGAAATATCAAACTGGAGTTGGATTGTTTTGATAAAGAATGGCATTTATCTTTCTTTTGCAAATGAACTCTTCACATGTAATATTGAAGCCCAAATATAAATTAACAGTATATGAGTGCTTGACATGTATTTCTAAGTTTTAACACATCTGAAATGTCTCAAATCTGTATTTAAGTCTTGATTTCTCAGCCACAAAACATCATCTGAGTCATCACAGTGACTCAGTTTAGTACTTTTTGATTTTACAAGGTGCTTAACATGATTCAACTCAGATTTTAATACAATATATGAAATGTAACAAAGTGATGCAGATAAACAAACAAAATGGCAGTTAAAACAAAAAATGCAAAGATTATAAGAACTTCTATTAACGACCTAATCAAATCTAATATTGAAATCTGAGGCTTGTGCCACAATGTTCTTTTAAAGGAGACCTATTATGCTTTTCTGTAATTTCTGTCATATCTATATCGATAATATGTGGAATGTCAACGCATTCTCACGAACGGGTCCTTGTGATATCGTAAGAAAATGTATGAACACCAAAACGTAAGATATCCTACGAAATTAGGAGACCACCGGTTGGTCACGTGACGTCGGCTGGCTACAAGCTCCATGACGCTGAGTGTATATATCACATATCATGTGAATGCCGATCCTGGCGAGTTCCTTAAGTGAGCTTTTCACTTTAATGTAGAGTATTTTCCCTGCTCTTACATTAGGCCAATGAGATGGGACCAGGGAAGAACTTGATTGGATGCGTGTTCTGTGTGCCAATAATCAATGTCCACAATATGTCTGCATTTCGGTGCTGTGACCCATTTATTTTCTTTTGCACACTAATCTAACAATGACACGCAAACCTGACACGGTGAAAAGCTGTCTGCTTTTCCCCCTAGCCACACACTAATTACCTATATGCCTTCCCAGAGGCAATGCTCCACCCAGTGCTCAGACATAAAACTGTAGATTAATTAGCATAACCAACGTGGTATATAAACAAAACAAACAAAGTTGTGTAATGGCTCCATCAGGCGGGTCTTGGCGTGGCCATAGTAGGATTCGTAAATTTGCAAGCGACAGTTGCTAGTTGTTTAAGCCGCTACAGAGCTTCGTGACGCCGGCTACAGACCTCCATCACAGCTCGGTTGTATTAGCAGCAGTTAGTAGGTGTGTTTAGCCGAAAATAGGTGACTTTGAGCCGAGTCAGAGCACCGCGAGCTGACACTTGTTTTGGTGGAGATTAGGGTTAAATTTAGTCAACGAAATATAAGCGTTTTGCCGTGACAAAAGTTAAAATTAGGCACCAAAACGACTAGTTAAGATAAGTAAAAAGATGGTGGTTTGGATTAAAATACTCCTAAGGAACACGCATTTCCTGATTGACAGTCCTTAGTTTTCCCCGGGAAGTAAACTCTGCTCTCTGGCTTGAAAGTCCTGCATGTTGCTTACGAATTACAGTGCTTTACTTTTCATAGCTTTTTGAACGAATGGTTCATGATAAAAGCCTGCGATGTTCATATTAAAATGTCACCTTAGCTTCAAATGATGATTTGAATGTATGTTAAAGAAGAAGAAATCTCAATCTCAGATTTCACACTATCACACTGAACACACTGGTTTCAACAGGTTTTTCTTTAGTTGTCAATTACAAGCATAACCCTACAAACAGATATAATAGGTCTCCTTTAAACAACGTGTTGGACCGACAGACTGACATCCCTACAGTCATTTTTTGAGCGTGACTGAAAACAAATTCTCCTCCAAAAGTTACCACCCAAATCTACAATATTCAGGACACTCAAATGCACACAATATAAACACAATACATGATGCTGCGGTTTTTAGACATTTTTATCTAATTTAATGTATGTATGTATGTAATGTATGTAAAGTAGCATCCAAAATAAGACAGCTTTAAAGAGATTATAGAGGACAATCAGCAATTTACACTGTACAGATATACAGTATGTAGGTGTGACAACTTCTCTAGTAGTTAACATAAAAGTGTAAAAGAACTTAAAAAAAACTTGAATAAGATAAGGGATCGTTTGTGATCAGGTTTAAAAGAAACCAGCATTGACTCTGAGTAGGAAATGAGAAACAAAGTCAAACGTTTTGTTAGTTCATCTATATTGCAGAAGTATTCTGAATAATCATTGTAAGATAAAAAGTTGGAGGTTGTTGCAAGGTGCTGGTTTATAAACGGATACGACTGAGCTGCATTACTGCAAGTTGATAGAGTAGCGTCGAGAAAGATCAGATGAGGGAAAGAGCTGCCGGAGTCCTCTGTATTAATCACTTTTTTAAATATAAAGGATAGAACAAGTTCTATTTTCTTTGTATTTCTTGTTGATCATTAATATAGAATCGAAACGCACGCATGTATCTCACCCTGTAACACTAGGTGCAACAGAAATGTCAATTTTTGGTCTTTGAGAAGAACCAAATAAGTACTACTATACTGAAGCATTAAAAAATCTGGTTGATAAAAAGATAGAGTTGCTAACAGAGACAATTAAAAAGACGACACCATACCTATTTACATCTCAAAAAATTAAGAACAAAAGGGGTATAAAACAGTAAACTACACATATATACAACATACTGATCTGCTTGTCTACACAGTCAAAAAATATTTTCAAAACTCAATCAGGGGCGCCGGCAGGATTCTATTTCATAGTAAGCACAAAAACTGCCCTCCCGCTGAAGCGGTTTGTATAATATTTAATATGTATGAGAGTGTGCTCCTAGCGTACTTTTATCATATAATTATGTAAGAGAGACAGAGGTGGATGTGCTCAGAGCAGACAGCTGTCGGCGAGCCAGTACGGAGATGTGAATAACCTGATTTCTCCGTGTGCCGAGTAACCTAAACATCATGTCCCAAATCTGATCAAAAATGGGATAAGGCAATATTCCTGCCCATGTTAACACACCTGATTCAAACAACATGCTAGCTCCGTGGGGCTACTCAGCGTCCAGATTTATCTACGGATCGAGTCATAAAAATGAACATTCTGATTAATAGTGGATTGATTGTTGGTGAAATAACGTAGGTCATCAATGAGAAAATGACTACTGTGAACAGAGCAGAGAGTAGAACAGCTGCTGCTCCTGTGCGCATTTACGCATTGTTAGAATTAGATGTGTTGCATGTCTCAGAAAAAAATGTACGCACAGTGCTACAGGATTACGGCTACCAGCTCAACTGATCTGAATTATTATCGGCCATTTACAACACCAAAAAACTAAACACTACCACAGTTAAAAGCTGTTTGGTCGAAACTGTGCAACTAAAAGTTGGTCAATCATGAACAACAAAAACTTAATAAAAACTTTGTCAAACCTTTACAACCTCATACAATCCCGTATAATTGAATG
Source organism: Perca schrenkii (assembly GCA_025617405.1). NCBI lineage: Eukaryota > Metazoa > Chordata > Actinopteri > Perciformes > Percidae > Perca > Perca schrenkii. Next base: position 577,174 of record JABUOV010000025.1, read on the forward strand.
TTACCTACAAGCCTGTACACGTAAAAGTTATTTGGTGAAACTGTAAACCGTAAAGCAGACACCAGGAACTTCTGACTGGGGGAACACGTGTGAGTTCAGACTTTTAATGGGACATTATAGGGTTTCTGGAGTTGCTGCTGGCGATGGCGCGGGTTTGGTTTAAAGGCTGGTAGAGACATGTTTGAAACCCAAGCTAATGTGTTTGTGTTCACTTCCTCTCTTTCACTAACACACACACACACACTCATAACAGCTTCATGGTGCAGAACTACTTTACAGCTTACATACTGTACTTTGTATGTTTTGATTTAAATCCCTCTCTTAAAAAACCTGCCACATTTTCCATCACATTACTGCAGCTAACTAAGTTGTTTCACTGCGACTTTAAGAGAACTGCATACAATATTTTAAAGATGGCGCTCCATTCATTACATTTTAGGCTTCTGCAAATATTGAGCCCATAGCACTTACACTGTTGCCATGTTAGCAACTTTCTCGCTAGATTTGGCCTCTTTAGTGAGTTTCTTTTCTAGACAAATCTTTCAAGTCTTTAATGCTTCTTGCAGTCAGCGTGGTCGGGCCGGTGTTGACGCTGATATTACTCAACTGCGGCCCGGGCGAGTCGTACAACCCCAAGATTTTTGTTACAATGCAAACACGATCTCCAGTCCGGTCTTACAGACACACATGGCATAAAATTTTAGACGTCTGCAAATTTTGGGCCCATAGCACATGCATTGTTGCCATTTGGCCCCCTTTAGCAACTTTCATTTCTAGACAAATCTAGCGACTTTTTGGGCAGAGCCTACTTCCCGTCCCTCCTCGCCCTTGAAGAGAGTCACCAATTTTTCTCTGTGAATGTCTCTGTATTTGGTTGTGTTTTATCACTTTGCAGCAATTTTTCCAAACACTGTGCATATGTTGTCAAATTGGAAAAGAAAATTATGAATAACACTGCTCACAGGAAGGTCATGTTACACAAGCTAGTTGTTGGCTAATCTGTTCTCGTTCTTGCCATGTTGGCAAAGTTCTTATTTAAATTTTGACTAGTTACAAAAAAAAACACAATGTCCTCTTTTTTTCTTTAGAAAACAAAATGAGAACATGTCTGATAAATGCTTGCTTTGTCCTGCTACGCCCTGCTATGCCCTGCAGTGCTCTTCTACGCCATGAACTACAACTACTTTCTAGTCATATTATCTTTATTGGGACTATTATTGCCACTGTTCATCAAACCCCCAACCGGCACCGTCAGACACTGCCTATTAAGAGCCTGGGTCTGTCTGAGGTTTCTTCCTAAAAGGGAGTTTTTCCTCGCCACTGTCACACTGAATGCTTGCTCTTGGGGGAATAACTGGAATTGTTGTGTCTTTGTAAATTATAGAGTGTGGTCTAGACCTACTCTATTTGTAAAGTGTCTTGAGATAACTCGTTATAATTTGATAATATAAATAAAATTGAACTGAATTGAATTTGCATCACACTACTAGTGTTGTGGTTTTGAGCACATGGCAAAAGAAAAGGCGGAAACACAACAATGAGAAACTTCACCATGGTGGCAAGATCACTAATATACTGGGTTGAACAACCAGTTGGACAGCGCTCTCACTGACTACCTCAGTAGTCTCTTGATTGTATGGGACTATCCACATGCAACTCTACGTCTTTTGGTTGCTCATGTGATTGCAGTGTAAGTTTAGTTAGCCATGTGTTGATTGAGCTATGTTAGCCGATAAAAGAACGCAGAGGACTGAGTGTGTTCAAGTTCAACAGCGGGATAGAGGGGCTCATTGAACGTTGTTTTGAAGGTATGGAGGCGGGTCCGACTGTCAGACGAGACTCTGTAGAAGATCAGAGTGCCAGCCGGCCGATCCAGATACACCCCCAGCCGACTGGAGCGCGAGGAAAAGGAAGAAACTTCTACTTTCTCGTTGCTGTGCTGAACAAAACAACCTTCATCAGAGCACATCAGACACCAAGACTTGTCGTTGCGCCCTAGCTTGCAATCTTTCACATCCCCTTTCCTGCCAATGCTTCTGTACGTTAATCCGATGTTGAGGGGCTCCTCCACCTCGACCTCCCAGTAGCAGCGCTCATCTAGACTCTGTTCACACAGCACCTGCTGGCAGAGATCAAACCTTTCCAGATGAGGGGGATATGGCTGCTCATCTTTCACCCAGGTCACCTTTCTGTTCCCTTCAGAGAGAAGGAGGTTCTTGTGGGCTGTGTTGGGGTCCCAAGTGAGATCACGGGCATCTGGAAGTAAATAAACCGTTTATTTCAGGAGCATAGACTGTAATTATATAGCTGGGCAGCACTACAGTCAGCAAGTAACAAAGAAATTATTTAGAAAAGTTGCCTTCCCTCCAGGAAGAATTGTCAATATTCCCATTCTTCTAATTTAAAAAAGGCAAAAAGTTCAGCAGTCACCAATTCATTGAAATTACTTTTTTGCAATGTATCACTGTGGTCAAACATGCAAGAAATGTCCAGCATTTACATTGAAACTTACATTTCTTGAATCCCTGTTTTATCCGTTGACTTCCACCGTGTTCAACACTGAAAGAAAAATTACAATCAGATGAAGAACAACCATTTAACTGACAGTTTTTCTCCTTTGCTATTAGAATTTCAAGGTGTGCACCTAAGATAAGTGTAACCAATTCAGTATCCAACCAAATGTCTTCCCTTCTGTTCCTGAGTTATTGTGTTGAATAATGTCCAGAAAAGAGTTTTTGCAGAGCATTATGATGTGGCAGTGTCACAAACCGGATTATCCCGGACAAGCCCCCTGCTTGTCACTAACGGCCCAAAACATGTGACAAACAGGGGAGACCAGATTAAAGTGCCAATGAACGTTTTATAAACAAGATAACTATTTACAAAAGACATGAGGTGTGGTAAGTGTTGCCATCAGTTGTGAGCGGAGTGTGCAGTATGGATGAGTGAAGAATGTGTGGATCAATGTTGACTGCAACAAAAATGGCAAAGTAATTTGAATTCCCCCCCCCCAGAGGAACAGAGGAATGTATAACCTGAAAAGATGTAAATCTGGTATTGTAATTACTTGAGTATGTCGAGCTTGTATTGTGGATCATTCTTCAGCTCAGAGAGCAGCTTCTTTCCTGATTCTCCCAGATTGTTGTAGCTCAGGTCCAGCTCTGTCAGATGGGAAGGGTTGGACTTCAGAGCCTTGGACAGATAATCACAGCCTTTTCTCTGTGATCTGACAGCCTGACAGACTGAGAAAAAACACAGCGTGTAGTTTATGGAGTGGAGAAAATTAGTTTCACACGACAGTTTGATGGTGGAAGTACTGAGGCAGAAAAGCATCATGGCCCAGCTCAGACTGAAGGAGAAACAGTCACAGACTGTGCAAAGAATTAACTTTGCTATTTGAATTAACTTCAGTCTAACCCCAGAAATCCACCAGGCATGAATCCGACGCGTTCTGGCTGAGGCTTTGTCTCATGTGCAGACATTCATTACATCACACTGGGAGAGTATCAAAGCGGAGCATTTACCTCAGTGTCTCCAGTCTGCAGCATTGACTCGATAGTCCATCACAGAGCAGCTTTACTCCTGAATCTTTCAGGTCATTGTTGCTCAGATCCAGATCTCTCAGAGCTGAGTAGGGGAACTTGAGACCAAAGGCCAGATGTTTAACCCATTCTTCTGTCACTTTGCAGTCTGCCAGTCTAGGGGTGGATATTACTGTGATAATGTGATAAAAATAAATGTGCAACCAGATTATGTTACATATTACAGAGAAGGTAAACTTACATGGCCTTTCTGCTGGTCCTCACAGCTGGTATCAGCCTCCTTCGGCCTTCATCTGATGTGTTGAATTTCTTTAAGTCCAACAACTCCAGATCATTCTTTGATACCTGCAGCATGTAGGCCAGCGCAGAGCAGTGCAGTGGAGTCAGCTCTGTTTTTGAACGCTCTGACAGTTTGAGATATTCCTGAATCTCATCTTTGACTTTGTTGTCTCTCATCTCGACCATGGTCTGGAAGAGGCTGATGCAACTGTCTGGAGAGAGGGCCTTTCTTCGGATGGCTTTGAGGTGAGTCAACATTTTCTTGTCGGTATCTTGGCTTGGGTCTGGCGATGTCAGCAGACCCTGAAGGACTCTCCGGTTTGGGTTCTGCCATGAGGCCAAGGAGGAATCGCAAGAAGAAGTCCAGGTGGCCGTTCTTTTGCTCCAACACTTTGTCAACGGTCATCTTCAGAAGATCAAGTAAGGTATGTTCTTTGTCCTTCAGGTCGAGGAAGTCGCCGAGCTCTTTTGTATTCTTGTTGGTGAAACAGTCATAGACAAAAAGAGCAGCAAAGAACTCCTGTATGGTCAGGTGTACAAAGAAGAAGATCTTTTTCTGGGAAAAGACTTTCTTCTTCCTTAAGAACTGTGCTACAAAATCCAGAGTAGACGGATGCCTCTCGTATGTCAATGCCACAGTCTTCCAGGTCTTCATCGTAGAAGATGAGGTTGTTCCTCTGCAGCTGAACAAATGCAAGCTTGCCAAGTTTCAGAAGAAATTCCTTGTGTGTCTTGAGAAGTCTCTCTTTGTTTTCCTCAGTCTTCATTATCATATTTTCTGCTTCTGCGTTTTGTCTGGGACAAACAGGAAATGTGCCATCATCTCTGTGAGAGTTTGGAGAGTCTCAGCTTTCTCTTCTTCCCCCAAAGATCTCTCTGAAATAATATGGCCGAAAATCCAGCAGAAGATTGGGATCTGGCACATGACGTCGAGACTTTGTGAAGAGTGAATGTGTAAAATGATCCTGTCAGCAAGGCCCAAGTCATTACTGAATCTCCTCCTGAAGTATTCTTCTTTTTGTGGGTCACTGAACCCTCGTATCTCCGTCACCATGTCAACAAACTCTGCAGGGATCTCATTGGCTGCTGCTGGACGGGATGTTATCCACAGGTTGGCATTAGGAAGAAGGTTTCCCTGGATGAGGTTCACTAGGAGATTACCAACAGATGTTACTTCACTGACAGATGTTACCGGCTTGTTCTCGAAGTCCAGTGGAAGTCTGCTTTCATCCAGGCCGTCCAGGATCACGATAACCCTGGCTTTGACGAAATCTTCTGAATCTATCAGATCATGGAGAGCAGGGTGATAATCAGTCAGGAGCTCATTCAAGCTTTTGTTTTCTGTACTCAGATTCAGCTCTCGGAAAGCAAGATTGAAAATAAAATCAATATCCTGGTTAGCTTTCTCCTCGGCCCAATCAAGAATGAATTTCTGCACAGAAAATGATTTTCCAATTCCTGCAACGCCCTTCGTCAGGACTGTTCTGGGGGGTTTCTCTTGGTCATGTGACCGTTTGAAGATGTCATTTAGGGGTTGACAAATGTTTCTGAAGATTGTTGTTTTGTATTTTTGAAGTGTCTGAACGATTGTTCTTCATGTGGTCCCTTCACTCTCTCCAGGGTTGATGAAGAGTGTTGTGTAGATGCTGTTCAGGTGAGTTCTTTTGGTCATCAAAACCTTCTGATGTCCAAGAAAATTTATGTCTGCGTTGCTTTTTCTATGATTCTTCTTTGCATTCAAAAGATGGCTGCCCCCTGTAACAATCACATGCATGCTTACAAATTACAAAATTTTAACAGTGATGATGACGTAGTAATCTTTTACTTGCATTAAATGTAGTAGTAGTTCATGTAAAATAGGGTGTCACGATTCTCCAAATCCACGATTCAATTTGAGTTTTCAATTTCACAATAGCAGCCCCAAAATGGTAGAAGGATACTTCCCAACAACAGTTTAAGTTTCTCAGAGTTTACGAGGTGCGCATGAATGCACCATGGAGTCGCGTCAGAGCCCACAGGCTTTACGTTGTTTGTTTCCACAACTCACTCACAGGGAAGGCAAAATATTGCCACACGGGGACTACAGGGCAGCAGGAGGATTTTCCAGTTCTTTTGTAACAGTAGCCGGTCTTCAGCTGCATGCTACCAGCCGTTAAGCTACACTGTGTCTGTTGTTTTTTTTCTTCATACATGAACAAGTAGACAGGGTGGAGAGAGCAAATAATGGGGGAATCGTCGATCCTGCTTTCGGTTTCAATAGTCTCAATCTAAAACTCAGTTTAAAATTAAAATCATGACACCCCTACTGTATCAAACTTACTAGTGTCTTTCTGGTGTCCGGGATCTTTTCTGAGTTTCTTTCCACACTTTTGCACAGGGGTTGTCTGAGCTGCCACACTGTTTGCATGACCAGTGTCCACAGGTCAAACGCATTGGATCACTCAAAAGCCTCCATACATATCGGACAGCTAGACGGCTCCCCAGTCAGCTCACTGTAAGGTGATAAAAACTTGACACGTTAGTCCTGCCAGAAGTGTGTCAGTGGTCAGTTTTGGGTGCCACAGATCTGCACATTTTCAGTTTTAGGGTAATTTTTTTTCATTATTTTCAAATTGTCCTGGATGACTCCAGCATGTGTGTGATAATATTTTCTTTTTTTTTACATTTTTGAGTTTCTATAATTTACGACATTCATTCAGTCATTCTCTGCGTCAAACTGCTTTACAGAATTCATCTTTGATTAACCTAAATGTGTTTAGATGCAATGTGTTTCACAAGCAGTCGAACGACGAACGCCGTGCTTGAGCTACGTTACTGGGTACTGGTTGCACTGCGTTCGTCGTTCGACTAGTCGTGACTGTTTTCATAGAAATAGCGATACATTTTTACTTTACCCGTCCACCAATGACTAGCGTTATAAGCTAATTATCGGTTTGCACTAAAACTGGTCACATCCGATAGCATGAAAACAAATCCCAGAGAACGGTCGACTCGGTACACGTGTAGGTTAATTTTGCAACGAATTTTTGTGTTGTCATTCGGACCGGTCATTTAGAAACCAGGTTTCGGTACACAACACTGTCTGGCGTTAGGAAACAGTATGTGCCAGCATAGCAAGGTTACCTTCCCTTTCTCTGCTTTGCCCGTTCAGAGAATTTGGCCCACCCATGAGAGAGAGACATCATGGCTTTCAAACGAGCAAAGTGGCAGTTGGTCAAGGGAAAGAGACTTCAGATACAATATTAGGGGACCACTCAGGTCTATATAAAAGCACATAAAAGTGCACCATGTCATGGGACCTTTTTAACATTTATGTATGTTTTTAAATGCAATATTTTTTGTTCACACAATATGTTCCATTTGATTACCTCTGTGTCTTTTCATAACCAAAGTTGACTGGCTGGTACATGGACGCATCACTCTTCATAGAGACAACACTGGGAGCTGTCTGCTCATCTCCCCTCGATCGTGAACTAAAAAGAGAAATCGCTTTTACTCATGTAAACCTTAGTGACTCATTTAGCAACCAGGAAGACATCTATAACATACAAATCAGGTATTAATAGAGCTGCAAAGATTAATCAATTAGTTGTCAACTATTAAATTAATATGCAACTATTTTGATAACTGGTTTGAGTCATGAGAAATTCTCTGATGTCAGCTTGTTAAATGTGAATATGTTCTAGTGTCTTCTCTCCTCTGTGAAAGTAAACTGAATATCTTTGAGTTGTGGGACAAAACAAGACATTTGAGAACGTTATCTTGGGCTTTTGGGGAAACACTGATCCACATTTCTCACCATTTTCTGAAATTTTATAAACCAAACAACCATCCATTCATCCATGCAGCCCTATTTAATAGTGCACAAAGTTTAGGATTACCGTTTTAACTCATCAACACTAAAGTTGACTGGCTGGTACATGGACGCATCACTCTTCATAGAGACAACACTGGGAGCTGCGGTCTCAGCTTCACTCGTCTGTGAACTTTTAAGAGAAGAGATTGATTTACTAAAAAAGGTGTTTGTAGTTCTTCTGCACCATAAAACTTTATTTACAGTTTGTTTTCTCTTGTTTATGACATCAGATCTGCCCATTTGTGATCGTCTGTGGACATTACCTCATTGGCTCTTCAGACGAAGAGGTGGATCGCTTCCTCTTCTTCTTCTCAGCCATTTCTACTGCTGCAGCTGAAACACAACAGGAAGCCAAAACTTGTCGGTACCACTTTTTAAGACTTGTGTAAAGGATTTGAGCAAGGAAATAATTTATTTGTTAATTTTCAGTGTTATCTTTCCACACTAACAGGCAGATATAAATAGCCTGGGAAAACCCTGACGAACTTACGGCAAATTTGAGATATGCTCTGCAAGTCCCCCTGAGAGCCCATTCAAGCCCATTTCCAATTTTTCCAAATCGAGGCACCAATCACAACCATTGACATGGGCTTTACACCAATCACAACCATTGACGTGGGCTTTACACCAATCACAACCATTGACGTGGGCTTTACACCAATCACAACCATTGACATGGGCTTTACACCAATCACAACCATTGACATGGGCTTTACACCAATCACAACCATTGACGTGGGCTTTACACCAATCACAACCATTGAGGCAGGCTTCACACGATGAAGATAGCGCAGCGACGGCGAGCAGCTTTTTGTTTACATTCAACATGATGGCCACCGCTTTGGCAGCGACCCGTTGGTGTAACGTCACCTGGATCTTTGGTCTGATTGGTTGAAGGACAATCCAATTGCGCCAAGAGGCATTTGAGCGGCGTTCGTTGGTGACGCCCCTTTGGAAATGGTCTGTTAATGAAGCTTGCCCAGACCCACTCTCAGTTACAACTGAGAAGGGTCTGGTGTCAACCAGGCTAAGATATAATCAAAGACAGTCTCTATAATGAATTAAATGTTTACATTTATTTGGCTTTTAGTCCAAAAAAACTAAGTAAGAGCTCAGAAACGTGCAGCAGGTCCCAAATATACAGCTGGAATATTTAATATGATATAGTTACATTATTTAACCCTTTGACGCCTGAATTTATTCACAATTATATAAACAAAATATTATGTGTGTTTCTGGCTCCAAGCTGATGCTAAATTAAGTTGAGATTGTAAATTTGTCTATAGCATATGGAATAGATATAAATTTAGGTATGATGCAAATTAGCAACAACAGGCATTATGGTAAAATTCTTTACAAAATGGTAAAATTAATAAAACACATAGTAGATTTCATTCTTTTCACACAGTTGTTAGAACTTCCAAACTGTAATTGACAAATATATGGATCTTGACACGCAAGAAAGAAAACACTGTCCTACTCCCTAACATTGACAGTAGTTTCTTTATCGGTTAGGGGTAGGGTTAGGTGTAGGGGTAGGGTTAGGGGTAGGGTTAATTTCGCTTCCGTGAACCGGATGTATCTCCCACTCCGACCGGTCCTACGAGAAACCAGTGCATGCAAAATGTTCCGAGGTATGTATCGCATGTAAACAAATAGGCATTGGGGGGAATACACACGCTATCTCGCCTGCAGTCGGAATGGAAGGGGTTTGATGCAAATTAGCGACAGTCAGCGTTAAGGGGATATATATATGTGTCAGAGGTCACACTCCTTTGTTGCAACTAGGGGGGTTAAGTGTCTTGCTCAGGGACACATTGGTTGATGTATCGCAGTGGGAATCGAACCCGAGTCTCCCACACCAAAGGCATGTGTCGTATCCACTGCACCAATATAGTTGTATTATGATAAATCTTTAACAGTGTAATTTGTGAGATTATCATGTGTTTTTATGTAAGATCTGAAAAAGAAACTAATACTGGAACTGAAGATATCAGATAAATGTAGTGCAGTAAAAAAGTGCATAGCTTCCTTCTGAGACGTGGAAGTATAAAGTAGCATAACAGAAAAAGCAGAACATGGAAAGCCTCCGGTAAAGTAGCCTACCTAACCCTAAAAACTGTACTTAGGAACAGTACTTAAGTAAATGTAATGTAGCATATGAAAAAAAAATGTAAAATCTCCCTTTTATTAGTGGGAATGCTGATTCAGCAGCATTCCAACTCGTTATTCTGTTCGGCCATTTTTATTATTGCGTACGTTTTTTGGCTGTCCGTAACTTCTGCATACGTTCAGCTATTAAAACCATTCAACTTTTAAAATGTTCAGCTCTTTCAGCTAATTATGGGGCTTCTTCACCTTTTTTTATACTATTTATACTTTTTAAAATATTAAGCTTTTTAACACTTTTTTAAACATTGAAGTCAATGAGGGCATGCTTCAAATTCCTCAAATCCTCTTCTGCTTCAAAATGTATCTCCTCCTACATTCTTTCACCTACAGACGTGATTCAAACTTTAAACTGTTCACGAAATATTCGGGTATTCGGGAGTGTGATCAGTGTTTTGATATATTTAAAAATGTTTGTGAGAAAGCTGTTTAAGTTTAGTGATCATTTCAGGATTTTTTTGCATTTATAATGAGTGTGTATTGCGCGAGCTAGAGTGGATGATGTCATAGCCAGATCACAGAGCCTTGAAAAAATTATCTTTATCCCTTCTCTATAAATTGCTCTCACGCCCACAATATCTACCACAAGTATGAGATTTTTTTTAATTCATTTCTGCATTTTAATACATGTTTCTCATAGCATTTTTGCAAGTCTTCTATACTTAATAAATAAATTCAGGACTCACAATGTTCTACATCGTTTGGCTTCGTTGAACTTTTAAAGCCAACAATTTAGTTTAGCGTCAGCTTTTAACTTTTTAATGAAATTCATACTTATTAAAACGATTTCCACTTTTTCAACTGTTCTCACTACTTCACCTTCTTCTTACGGATATAAGCTATTCATCAAGTTAAGCTTTGGCAATTCAGCTGTTCAGCATTCCCACGCATTTTCTGCAGGAAATTCATTTTCTAGTTTCATTTCACATCCTTTGTGATCAAATTTTTCCGAAACCTTTTTGTAACTGTAGTGCTCACTCAGTTTTCATATTTTTCTTCTTCTGCATGTCTGTATTATAGTCTGTCCTCCTTGTTCACTCCTTGTTCACTGTTTTAGCAATAAGTTAAAAAGGAAGTGAGTCAACTGACACCTACTTTCTGTTAATAGATGTTGATATCATAAATAAAGCCAGTTACAGTCAGTTGGATTGTTCATATTTTGCATCTGTAGTCCCCTGGTATGGAGGACTAAAAATGACATAAGGATAATATTAAATAATAATAAATAAATAAAAGTAGAAATAAATAAATAAATAAATGCAGAAATATAGTGAAAATAAATAATAATAATTAATTTGGTAACATAAATGGCTATTTCTGTATTTTTTACATGTATTTATTTATTAATGCATTTTTTATATGTATTTATTTATACATTTATTTATGTATTTATATATTTATTTGTTTATATATTTATTTATTTATTTATATATTTGTATTTATTTATTTATTTATTTATATATTTATTTATACATTTATTTATTTCTGTATTTCCACATTTTTACATTTATTTATTTCTGTATTTCCACATTTCCACATTTATTTTTCCCTGCGCTTGTATGCTAATTGAGTGGGGGGTGCCAACCATAGACAGTATGATGCCAACATCAGTCTGAAGAAGGATTGGTTAGCTGCATAGACAGTATATAATGGACCAATAGACCCCGTTGCTCTGGACGGAGACCAGTGAAGGCTATTAGAAGCACTTTTCCGGTGATCTCTTCCCTTACTGCGCAGCCTCCAACTGACAGAGACAATGTAAATGTGACGTGAGCAACGTGTCTGAAAGTTGTACGTTTTCTGGTAGCTGTGCCAAGAGAAATCTCAATCATTTCCAATCTTACAGAGATGGAGAGCGTAGGTATATGTAAGGAGATAACATAAGCACAGGATAATTATTGCTAACTAACATGCTAGTTAACATTCGTAATTAAACCTAAACAGCTAATGTAAGTCCAAACTGCCTGCGAGCTTCTCCTGTACTATACGGTAATTCCTCTACTGTGCGACAGTAAGTCGCTTGGTTATGACACAATCGTTAGCGTATTTTTACAAAAGCGTCTGCTACGGAGCCATAACGTGAGGTACAAGGTAATGGAGCCTTTTATACATTGTCGTGTTTCTTTAGAATTAAACAATGGACAAATAGAGTCTTTAAACGCTTCAGATGTAAAGTTATTCGCAGTCAAGTGACGTAAAAAAAAAATGGCGGTCAGTGGAATGCTAACAGGAGGTGATACCTTCGTAGCAACAAAATGGCGCCATCGGAGGTTCGCGTTCTGAAGCGAAGCTTACCCCGTTGGTTAGCTGGGGGCCGTGTCTCTAACCAGACAGAAGCAAACGATCCATCTATCCATCTCTGGACGCAGGCTACCTACGAATGCTGCAGCTAGTGTGTAATACGGTGTAATGAGTCAGGCGGTGCTTAAAGAGCAATGTGCAGGTTCAATTCATAACTGAATTAATACTAATTTATTGTGTTTGTGCTGGTTGCACAAAGTCCAGTCTGTCAGGAAATCGTGTACATCATTTGTAGGAAAAGCAAGGTTTTTTGTTTTTGGGTACGTTTTGTGCAGGTGAAGTGAGCAGACTTCACTGCCGTCTGTCACCACACACTCGGTCGTTTGTGGTGCTCATTTCACTTCTGAGAGTTATAGACCTGGAGATTTGTTGGAGTCTCGGATGCGATTTTGGAGTAAGGACAATGTGAGGCTGATTACCGATGCTGTTCCCTCGGTGCATTCGATGGAATCAAGTCCACCGCCATCAAAGCTTTCACCTGAATCTGGCGCGGGCAGGACTGGAGGACCAAGTGCTAGCTAGCACTTGCAGAAATTCCTGCACCAAAAAAGAGCTCTTAGCAGAGTAAGTCTTACTTTTAATTCTTGTAACTCTTAATTTGGCTGATTTTGTAATGTTTTAACCTAATAATTAACATAAACATACATGTTAACTTGGCTATTGCATTACATTAGCAAACATTTTGTAGCTGATGATTTGATGACAGGAGTTGCTAAAATTACATCTGAAATCATTCCTTCATCTGGATTAAAAATGCGCTGATTGCAAAATCCTAGCATCAGGGCTTCAGTATACAGAGAGAGGGAGAGACTGAGCTTTAGAAAAGGTTTTCGTAATTGTCTGCCTTGACATCAATGCAGTTTGCATTAAGCTAGCTATGAGCTGTTGGCAGGCAGCTAGCTAGCACAAACACCCCTGTTTCCCCCGCATTTTATTAAGCTAGCTATGAGCTGTTGGCAGGCAGCTAGCTAGTCCAAAACTCCAGTTTCCCCTGCATTTCAATTCAGACCATTCTCCCGCACGATTTTGTGTCCCAGTAGGCTACTCTCTGGTAATTAAGAAAGTCCAAATTGATATATTAATCAATATGCTGAAATCTCCTAGATTTTGCCACTAGAGGTTTTGACACGTCAGAGCTGCTTTGGTTTTATTTCTCTTTTTTTTATTATTATTACTGATCCCGTTTGTAACTAAGCTTGTATCCTATTTTTGTGAGTGATTTTGAACCTCCGTGTTTTTCAGATTTTAGCAGAGAGTGCAGCCAGTAATGAAGGGATAGATATCCTATTTTGGAGAGACAGAGGGCTTCTCTCTACAGGATCCTGGACCATTAGTGCTTCATCGTGGGACATCACATGTCTGCAATTCTCATCAGGTAGAGTAACTTGTATCTATCATTAGCTGTATATGACACATAAACATTTACAAATAACTTCTAATGGTAGGAAGAAGACATTTCATACTGGACTGTATTAGGTTGTGCATGTGTTGTGACCACTCTCTTTTTTTTTTTTTGCCTAGCAGTTTTCCTTGGACTTGGGTGGCCCTTAAATCATGGCTGCAGCTGTCGCCGTGGTCCTGCTACGCCGTGCAGTTCCCTGCTACGTCCTGTAAAGCCCTGCTACGCCATGAACTACTGCAACTACTATTTATAGTCGTAGTTCAATTATCTTTATTGTGACTATTATTGCCACTGTTCATCACACCCCCAACCGACACCGTCAGACACCGCCTACGAAGAGCCTGGGTCTGTCCCAGGTTTCTTCCTGAGAGGGAGTTTTTCCACTAGAATCGCACTAAATACTTGCTCTTGGGGGAATTACTGGGATTGTTGGATCTTTGTAAATGATAGTGTGGTCTAGACCTACTCTATTTGTGACTTGAGTGTCTTGAGATAACTCTTGTTATGATGTATTAAATTTGATAAAGATGAGACTTTATTGATCTGGTGGTGAAATTCACAAGCTACCTGCCAAGTCAAACTTCTAAAAGTAATGCAAAAGTAGTGTAAAGCATTGCAATTCAGAGACAGTAATATTGTAATATAACTAATTACTCTGAAATGACAGTAACTAACTATTAATTGCCTGGAGAATGATAGGGGTGCAATGTTGATATTGATAATCCTGTTAACATAGTCAATATGATCAGGAGTGATAGACTTATTTGATGTAACATTTTCAGTTATTCTATTCCATAAAGGTATGTATGCACATCAGAGTTTAAAAATCTGCTAATCCCTCAGCATCAATAAAGCACATTAGATTAGATTATACTTTATTGTGATTGTGCAGAATACAAGTACAAAGGCAACAAAATGCAGTTTGCGTCCAATCAAAATTGAAAAAAAATCAAATATGTATAACTAAGTGTAAGTAATGAACAACATGTACAGATATGTGCAATGTAGTAGGAGTAAAATAGTAAGAATATAGATATATGCAGGGTATTAACAGAATATATTATAAGAAAAACAGGATAAATATGGATTTTCAGTATGAACCACATAGACAGATATGTGCATTGTGGTAACAGTATCATTGTAGCGCAGAAACGGTAACGTAAGAATAAGTGTACTGTATGAGCAGGAGGAATAGTATGAAGTGCAGTAGAATATGGCTATATATATAGTTACAGTATGTACATTAATTATTTTGATACAGTTTGTTATTTGTGTAGAAAACTGACGACTATAATAGAAGTGTATAATAATATAATAGTGTTACAAATTACTCTCATCTAAACATACTGTGGTCTGTTGGCTTGGAGAGGGCCATACTCCTGCCTGAAGTTGAGGTATGCTACCTGCAGCAAGAACGGGTTGAGGCAGCAGGCATGAAAGCCGGGATGGAGCGTCAGGCAGGTAATGTCCGTGGCCGGGACTAAACCCTCAACTAGTGCCCAGTAGGCATCCACCTCTCGACAACACACGCTGTCCACCGCTGACGCCATAGCCTCACAATGTCCACACGAGCCCCTAGACAACAAAACGATTATGTGCTAGTGCTAACCTGCTTCTCTTAATACATCCATGGCTTGGATGGACTCCACAGCGGAAGTTATTTTATCACAATTTCATCTTAAAATATCGTTTATGGCGATTATATATTCCTCCAGTTTTGAAAAACTAGTTGTTTATCATTAATATACACTATGCTGTATAGGGGTGTTCAACCTGCACATAAGCAGCAGAGTAGGCTTCCTTGTACCAGTGAAATCAAGGCAGTAGTAGTAGATTTGATCACATCGCTCTAACCAATCCTTCTTCAGACTGATGTTGGCACCCCCCACTCAATTAGCATACAAGCACAGGGAAAAATAAATGTGGAAATACAGAAATAAATAAATGTATACATGTGGAAATACAGAAATAAATAAATGTATAAATAAATAAATGTATAAATAAATATATAAAAAAAATATATAAATAAATAAATATATAAATACATAAATATATAAATAAATGTATAAATACATAAATAAATACATATAGAAATGCATAAATAAATAAATAAATACATGTAAAAATACAGAAATAGCCATTTATGTTACCAAAATGTATTTATTTTCACTATATTTCTGCATTTATTTATTTATTTCAACTTTTATTTATTTATTTATTTATTTATTTATTTTTCCTTGTGTCATTTTTAGTCCTCCATTCACTGGACTGTATATGTTACAAAAATAAGAAAATTTTAAAATACAAATAAACAAGAAAGACTGAACAAGCAGAGCTGTTTAATTCTTGCACAGACTTGTAATAATGTGTGATGTTGAAAACATGTTTTAAAATCATTTCACAATAGCCTATTTATTTATTTATTATTTAAGGGACTTTTTTTAAATAAAAAAATATGAATTGGTAGAGCTTGAATCGCGATTCAAATGTGAATCGATTATTTTTTTTTTGCACACCCCCTAATACATATAATACATTAAATATTAAGTTTTAACACGTTTACTGTAAAATAATAGGGGAAATGCATTTTGAAATAACATTTGATGTCTAATCCAGAACCAAGTCCAGTTCCAAAACCACTATATCCAGACTTGTCAAATATGGACTAAATTATCCTTGAGAGGTTAAAAATTCTCAAAAAACCCAGTTTAAGATTTGTGAAAGCATATGAAAAAACTGTGAAATCTCCCTTTATTTCATTTTCACATCCTTTGTGATGAAATTTTTCCGAAACCTTTTTGTCACTCTAGTGCTCACTCAGTTTTCTTTCTGTCCAGAATTTAATTTAGAGTTTTGAATTTAGTTTTAATATGAGCTGGGGTCAAATTCCTTAGAGAGAACATACTTGGCCAATAAATACATTTAGAGTCTGATAAGGGATCAGAAAAATGTGTTTTCTGTTAACTATGATATATAACTGACAAACACACAGCAATTAAATGTTAAAGTTTAAAAAAATTGTAAACGACTACTTACAAGTTTGTCTAAACGGCCTTTCCTACCTTCCTTGTTCAGTGTTTTAGCAATACTGTGGTTGCAAGTAAGTCTAGGCAGATGTTTCTGACTGGCCGTTAAAAAAGGAAGTAAGAGTCAACTGACACCTACATCCTGTTATAATAATAATAGTTGATGATACCATAAATAAAGGCAGTTAATACAACCACTTGGACTGTGTCAGTGTCAGTCTGCTTCAATTCAGTTCATTTAAGAAGGAGACAGTGCACATTTATAAAACACATAATTATACATGGGTTAAAAATGCCAGAATAAGCCAAAACGATGTTTTTCCATCTGTAGCCCCCCAGACTCTATATGTTAAAAAAAATAATAAAGAAAGAAAGAAAAGACTAAACAAGCAGAGCAGAACTTCCTCTCTGTTTAACTCTTACACAGACTTGTAATAATGTGTGATGTTGAAATGTTTCAAAATCATTTAACAATAGCCTATGTATTTGTTATTTAAAGAGAGACAAACGTTAAATATACGTAGGGTATTTAATAATGGCCCATTTGTTTCTTTTACTTCCACCAGAACATGAGTTATTTTTTAATAAGACTAAAGAACATTTAGTGAAGCACACTAATGGATTTGAATGGGCCGTTGGTGTCATCTAGTGGAGGAAAAGGGCAATAACAAGTATTTATGTATCCTGCAGCTGCGTTCGCTCTGCGCACGCGCGCAAAACGCCTCAATGTTTACACACGAACACGGTAAATAACAAGAGGCAGTATGTGTGCAGATGTCTTATTAGTTCATGCAATTTGAAAACGGTCAGGTTATTAATTTGATCAAGTCATTTCAATGCGTTCGAGCTCATAGTTTTACAGAAAACGTTGGTACCAGACAGTAACTCTGCTGCACACGTTATATAAGAGGCAGGCCTGTAATGACGTCTCAGCCAGTTAACAAGAATACACAGCAACCATCTGCTCCGACCTCACACACAGAAACACACAGGAGCATTAACCATTACTACTTACTTTAAAGGCTTAAAACCAGTTTCTCCTTGTTGCGTTTTGAATGCTAAATATCTTCTCTGGACGTCTCATGGTGCAGTCAACGTTTGCCTTTTCCACACTGCGCTAGTAGTAGCCTACCGTCGGTCGTCTGATAGTCACGTCAGCTTGTTTATCTTTTTTTTACTTTCGGTTTGGAAGCCCCACCCTCCGGTTCAAATAAATGAACATCAACATCCCAGACAGATGAGAACAGCAGGTTATTTGTGTTTAATTGTGTGATGATCATTATTAGTGATGTAGTTCAGTTTAAACCCCCGCAGCTGCCTCTGGTTCAGCAGTTGAACTCCATCATCCTGCTGCATTTGAACGCATCTTTACTGCCACACAAAGTGATGATAATACAACGACCAATGCAGGGACTCCTACATGATGAACGCATTCATGAATTATGTATGAAGTAGGGCTAATCATAACTGCAGGTGACTCCACATTATTCATGCGAACAATAAAACCACCTTTTTTTTACCCATTGAAGTTATCAGGGAGTTTTAAAGGCTTTCAGTCTGTATATGTAAATATAAATACATGTGTGCTCATCTATATTAAATATAGCTCTTAATCTGTTATTTAAGACATTCCAATTAAAAAACGAAATATTCTTTTTAAGAATAGCCTATTTATTAACAATGATCAACAGAGGAGAAACTCCTTAAACATCAATGAATCAGGAAATGAAACCAATGGCTCTTAAATAATCTCTAGTAAAGAGGCAGATTAGGAAGGAAATCTGATTGACAGCAGAAAAAATACAACAGTATAAACAGATTTTCAGTAGGCATATCAATTTTTAAGAGACCATTCCTGGTAATGTAACACCGGGATTTTTCACGCCACACACCCAGTTCTAATACCCCAATTATAATATAAACAAGCAATTATTATTAGGCCTATCGCTGTCATTCCTTAGTCTACCGTTCAGAACTGAAGAAGTCTCTCAGATGAAGGGCTGAGAGAGAGAGAGAGAGAGAGAGAGAGAGAGAGAGAGAGAGAGAGAGAGAGAGAGAGAGAGAGAGAGAGAGAGACATGATGAGGCAGGCATGATCATGCCATGGATGAATCACCAATGAATAGCTACATGGTGGTAACGTAGGCGTGCGTAAGACGCAGCTTCATAAGGAAGCACCTCCATGTGCACTTCCAGCCAGGCATGCTGGATGAGTTAACTGCAACCGTGATTTTTCTGGTGGTCTTTCTACCGGGTCAGTTCACGGTTCACTCTGGACGGTCTTTGTGCCTTTTAACACGGCAGTAGACAGATGTTAAAGGTAAGCTAATATCTTGTGTTTTGTAGTGTTTTCCAGAAACTAACAAAGTTACACTTTTTTTTTTCAAAGTTATGAGACTCCTGTAACATCCAGTTGTGTCTTTTAATGGAGGAAAATGCGCCCAACGCCTCAATGTTTACATACAAACACAAAAATAACAAGAGGCAGTATGCAGATTTCTTATTAGTTCGTGAACTTTGAAAACGGTCAGGTTATTATTTTGATCAAGTCATTTCAATGCGTTCAAGCTCAAAGTTTTGCAGAAAACTTTGGTACCAGTAACTCTGCTGCTGTGCGCGTTACCGTAACAGGCAGCCCTGTTGTAACATGTCGTCTCAGCCAGTACAGTGGGCTAAATATCAGCACACACATGCAAAGCTGATCTAAGCTATGGAAATTCATAGGGTCAGTGACAATGCAAATTAGAGTAAATTCTTAAATCCAACATGTGCATTACTCTACACAATTAAATTACTATATTATAATGTTAGTTATCAATGGTCAGATAATTAACTAAAATAAAGAGTGGAGCTTTTTTTCTCCTTTCGTCTGCTTTTTATGCATTTGTTAGCCATGGTGATGACGACTGTAAACAATTGATTAAATACGTTTGAGTAAATGTAGGCCCTGTTCATCAGATGTTATTATTAATTGATACAAAACTTGTAGGATGATGCTAATTGTTAGTCATGGTTTTGTGTGGCAGTGTGGCAGATACATAATTTATATACATAATATGCCGCTGCTCTCAAGTGCCAGCACTTTGCAGCAAGTAAGCACCCAAGCTTGGCAGCAGCCAGCAGCACACACACACAAGCAGGATAGAGAAGCAGAAGAATGGCAGAGAGGAAGAGTAGCGATGTGTGGCTATATTTTCAGGCCAAAAATGAAACAACGGCAAGCTGTATAATTTGTAAAAAGGCTGTAAGATACAGTGTTGACACAACAAATTTATAAGCATATGAAAATGATGTAGGCTACTGGGTTTTAACTTATTAATAATCACAAAACCACTTAAAGATCATGAAAATTCATTCAGATTTAGCAGGTGGATGATGCATCCACCTTAGTTATTAAAAAGTATAGGTATTGGTATCAGCGATACTGGCCCTGTATTTACTTGCACACCACTACTGACAGCCACTAACTTTAATGTTACAGCCAAACCCCACACACACACACACACACACACACACAGTACCAGTCAAAAGTTTGGACACACCTGATTCAGTGTTTTTATTATTATCTACATTGTGGATTACTTAATACATCAAACTATGAAAAAACACCAATGGGATTATGTAGTAAAGGAAAAACCAGGAATGGTTTTCCAACAGTCTTGAAGGAGATCCCAGAGGTGTTGAGCACTTGTCGGCTGCTTTGAGGTGGACCGCAGAGGGAAGACTCTGCGGTCCACCTCATCCTCAAATAGCCCTTACACAGCCTGGAGGGGAGTTTGGGGTCATTGTCCTGTTGAAAAACAAATTATGGTCCCATTAAGCGCAAACCATATGGGATGGCATGTCGCTGCAGGATGCTGGGGTAGCCATGCTGGTTAAGTGAAGTCAAGTTTATTTATGTAGCACGTTTAAAACAACCAGAGGTGACCAAAGTGCTGTACAAATTGAAGTGCCCAACAAGTGCACAACAAGTAAAATCAAAGCAAAAGGAGTCATAAAATAACACAAATAAATATATAATGGCAATAAAACAAGAAAATGCAGTACAACATGTAAGAATCAAAGAATTAAAAAATAATTAAATAAAAATAAAAGATTATTAAAATGCTAAAAACCTCTAAGAGCACCCAAAGGCCATTGAGAACAAATATGTCTTGATGTGTGTTTTAAAACTGTCAGTGGAGGGGGAACATTAAAGTGGCAGACTATTCCAAAGCGTCCAATCTCCCTTATCCACTAACCTCGATCGAGGAACAGTTAAAAATAAATTGATTGGAGGATCTAAGAGGCCTGGAAGTGGAGTAGGGGCTGAGGAGTTCTGAGATATACTGAGGAGCCTGACCACGAATGGCTTTAAAAACAAATAAAAGAATCTTAAAATCAATCCTGTATTTAATAGGTAGGCAATGCAGGGATGCCAGAATCGGTGTGATACTTTCTCTTTTCCTTTTGCCAGTCAGGAGTCTCGCTGATTATGCACCAGCTGCAGGCAAGACAAAGAGGAATGGCCAACACACATCAGAATACCGGTGAAAAGCATCCATCACACCATCACACCATCACACCTCCTCCTCCTCCATGCCTCCATGCACG
Source organism: Perca schrenkii (assembly GCA_025617405.1). Taxonomy (NCBI): domain Eukaryota; kingdom Metazoa; phylum Chordata; class Actinopteri; order Perciformes; family Percidae; genus Perca; species Perca schrenkii. Next base: position 598,341 of record JABUOV010000025.1, read on the forward strand.
GGTAAGGGAGGGGGAGGGGGAACCACACACTCAGAAACCATCCGCTCGCCTATTCTGCGTCTCACAAAGACACGACGGTTGGAACCAAAAATCTCACATTTAGACCCATCAGACCAAAGTACAGATATCCCCGATCAGTTTAAAAAAAAAAAAGAAATGCCAATATAGGCTCTGATCCGTTACTTTTTTCAATATTTCACCCTGAGGTGTAGTGGAGTAGAAGTATAAAGTAGTATAATATGAAAATCCTTATTTTATGCACCAATTTATGGTGGAGTTGTCTTTATTTATGTGAAGGATAACACACAATTCAGGAGGCAGGTTACAATTAAAAAAAATATATATATATATATATATATATATATATATATATATATATATATATATATATATATATATATATATATATATAATGGAATATAACGCATTAAGCAGGCTTTTACTTTACATCACAGAGATGTGCCCGTGATCTGAGTTCACTTGACCCCAAAAAAATGTCCAGTTTGTTTTATTAGTGTGAACAGTGCGTAGCCTACTGGTACTGTACAGGGAGCAGGGTTGGTTGAATCATGCCCGAGTCCAATTGGTGGTCTTTAGTATGATTCATGTACTTTATTACACAAAAGTTTGGGAATTATTTAAAAAGTAAATGGATACCGTTAACACTGTGCATATAAAACAGCAATCCAGACTCTTTCTCTTTCTCTCTCTCTCTCTTTCTCTCTCTCTCTCACTCACCAGGCTTCCCTCCCTTTTTAGAAGATAACATTTTCCCTCTATTTTCCAGATCGGCCACAGGTGATCGGGGCGTCTCAGCCAGTCGTGGCCGTTCTGGGTGGTGATGTCATCCTACCGTGTCACGTGGAGCCTCAGCAAAACGTGGAGGAGCTGATGGTGGAGTGGTGGAGGCCGGACGTCCCACCGGACCCTAGAGATCCACAGAGCAACTACCGGTATGTCCACTGTTACCATGAAAAACACCACAAGGAGGACATGAAGAAGCCAGCGTACGCCGGGAGGACGGAGATGTTCACAGACGGCCTGAAACACGGAAACATCTCGCTAAAGATCAGCAACGTGAAGCAGTCTGACCAAGGGAGATACAGATGCGAAGTCCCCCAGTTGGCGAGCGCTTCAGTTATTATGCTTCTTGTTGGTAAGTTGGAAAATAAACACGTTATACTGAGTACAGCGCAAAGCCCGGCGCAAGTGTCTTTGCTATTTTAGGGGGAAGTGATCGCGCCATTGACCAACAAAAACCTGGTCTAAAGTCAATAATGCTGCATTTCATTGTTATTTTAACAGAAAATTAGTAAAATGCTCCTACAGGTTTATGCACAGGGGGCGCACGCTATGCTTGTTACACACACAGAGGGACACACAGCAGCACACACACATGCAGAGGATTACAAATACAAATATTACAGTGTGAAATAGTATTATGATATGATCTGCTGGCGTTCTTTCAATTCACACACTAGCAGATCAGTTTCTTCTCCTTCCTGCTCAGCAAATCCTCCATCATAACAGCAATGCTCCGAGGTCCAAACGCGCCTGGCTTTTAAAGGGAACAGGAGATGACACTCTGATTGGTTGATTGCATGTTACGCCCAAAACACACCTCTGATTAATGAAGACACTAAGTACAACCCTTTAGAACCAGGCACCCGGCGCACAGACCCTTATTTTCAAAAGTGGATTTGGACACGCCCTAAACACACCTGCGCCAGGCGCTTCACGCCATGCGCTTAGATCGTTAAAATAGGGCCCTTAAAATGAAGTTAGTTTATTGAACTGTATGCGCTGATTCTTTGTATGGTATGGGCATTCACTTCAGTACATGTGTCAGAATGCATGTGACAGGACCCCAGGATCAGTTTACTGCACTTTCTTGCTTTAGTTTGAAGGCACCGCAATGCACAGGGCTCTTATATCAACTTCAGACTAAATCTTTGAAGCTGTGGTTCTGCAAACTGAAAGTGAAAACAAAGAATTTAGGGCAAACAATCCAATCTATCAATATACCGTAATATACAACTTCATTCCAGTTAGGAGAGACCCTGGTATTAAACCATTACTGATGGCTGCATTCCACTTAGGAGAGACCCTGGTATTAAACCATTACTGATGGCTGCATTCCAGTTAGGAGAGACCCTGGTATTAAACCATTACTGATGGCTGCATTCCACTTAGGAGAGACCCTGGTATTAAACCATTACTGATGGCTGCATTCCACTTAGGAGAGACCCTGGTATTAAACTATTACTGATGGCTGCATTCCACTTAGGAGAGACCCTGGTATTAAACCATTACTGATGGCTGCATTCCAGTTAGGAGAGACCCTGGTATTAAACCATTACTGATGGCTGCATTCCACTTAGGAGAGACCCTGGTATTAAACTATTACTGATGGCTGCATTCCAGTTAGGAGAGACCCTGGTATTAAACCATTACTGATGGCTGCATTCCACTTAGGAGAGACCCTGGTATTAAACCATTAATGGTGGCTGCATTCCACTTAGGAGAGGTCCTGGTATTAAACCATTACTAATGGCTGCATTCCACTTAGGAGAGACCCTGGTATTAAACCATTACTGATGGCTGCATTCCACTTAGGAGAGGTCCTGGTATTAAACCATTACTGATGGCTGCATTCCACTTAGGAGAGACCCTGGTATTAAACCATTACTGATGGCTGCATTCCACTTAGGAGAGACCCTGGTATTGTTCCTGCTGACTCACTGAAATATCTTACTGGGACACTTGATGGAATTAAGCCATCGTTAAGGTTTTCAATCTCAGCTGTGCTTTTCCTACTATGACAAGTCAACATGTCTGCTGGGATAAAAGGTCCATTCTCCATGGCTATGATGTCAGATAGCGCTTATCATTTATGGGCCTTTTTGACAACATCAATGACCTAGAAATTGATAGGAATTAACAAAAAAGTATTGGAAGTATTTAGAAAGTATTATTTAAGAGAAAGTTGCTGCTGCTGCTGCTGCTGCTGCTGCTGCTGTAAGGTCATAACAAGACAGCTTTAAAAAAATGTAAGGATCGTTTTGTCACAACTAATGGAATGTGACTGCTGTCATATAATGTTTTCTGACTTATTGCAACTCTTGTGTTTTCAGAACCAAGCTCCGTTAAGACGACAGATCCCGGAGATCTCCAAACTCCAGAGCCAACCGATGAGACGGATGCTAAAGGTGAGAGAACAGACCAACTCTGTTAGTGCTTTGCATTCAAGAACACACTGAATCATGCTAATATTTTATGGGTCTGTTGTATTCCAGTAACGGAAGCCTTTTCTTCACATCAGGTGGTCGACTCTATTTGAGCGTACTGATCCTGGGTCTGGTTGCCTGCGTCTTACTGATCCCGGGTGTTGGAGTGGGGGGATCTTTACTTCATAGAAGGTACCAAAACGCAGCCAGCGGTCCAGACGAATCATCGTCCGGTGCGGAGCAACCATGCAGCTAACGGCGGGGTTTAGGTGTGTGATGGCTGCAACCGTTTGTTCAAAACAACGGTGTGACGGACAGATGGTTTATGCAATTACTTGCAAGTTATTTATTTATAAGTGCCTGCCCTCTCCCAAACAGTTTCCAACAACTGCTTCTGAGATGGTTCTGTGTAACAGACACATATGTGCATTATGTAGACCCCTGTAGTCAAGACAATGAGAGAAGAGGCAGATAGTAGCATTGTCTTGACATATAGGGCCTTGCTCACTTCCCAAATTCGTACCTCCTCGATCCTCGAAAATGCACATCGAGGTGCGAGGATAGAGCACCGAGGAGGCTCCGTGGCACGCGACGATATCGGCTGTAGCGACATTACTCCGTATGGAAACGTTTACAAGCAGCATCTCTAATCATTAACGCAAATCGTTATAGAAAACACTCATGCATTAATACATAATTTAAAAAGAGATTAGAAACAGAGCTTACAGGGACTGCCGAGAGGCAGAGAAATGTCCAGGCAGATTCTGGGTTTACGTTTTTACAGGTATATCTGGCAACCTGGCCTGCCTGTCAAACTGGGCCGTTGATAACAACACACACACACACACACACACACACACACACACACACACACACACACACACACACACACACACAGATCAAAACATAAACATAAATTCCGTCACGGAATGTAAATTTCAAAAAGAAAAAATACTGAAATTAGCATTGTTGTCAGAAAAGATAGTATTTCAGTTTCACATGTTTCCTTAATATCTGATTAGGCATTGGTGTCATTTTTGGATTTATTACAGTAAATATATTACATATTGGACCTTTTTAATAATTTATTTATATTATGCCCCCCCTGGTGGTGCTAGGGCTGCACGATATGAGGGAAATATGGGATATGCGATAACGTTGTTGAATATCACGATAACAATAAACAGAAATTCAAGTGTATTCAGTTCTGCATTTCTGCTGCTTTCAGTATTCTGCTAAAATACATCAAATTGATTGTTGAATTTAAAACAGATTTATATATTAGATATTTCCAACACTCTTTTATTAAACAAATTGAAGATTGAGTTAAATATAAAAGGCACCTCTTAAAGTGAAATTTTTTAAAATGTAGTTTTCTACTGATATTTTCTTGTAACTAACACAGAAAATCTCTGAGTGTCTATGTGTCTATATGTCGCAGCCTTACGTGATATGTTTTTTTGCGCCAGTTGATATTGCGATATGACGATAAAAAAAAAAACGATATATTGTGCAGCCTTAGGTGGCGCTTCATTAAATATACATCTTTCCACTCGTTGCCAGAATGTTATGGGAGACTACACGTTGTACACGGTAAATACCTAACAACCAATTAATTGATCGTCGATTAATCATTAGCATCCCTAATGCAATCATTTGTAGTATTTTGCACTAAAATAGCCTCTAAAGGCTATAGCCTACATATACACAGTATATGTAGGCTATAGCCTACATATACACAGTATATACACAGTGTATGTAGGCTATAGCCTACATATACTGTGTATATGTAGGCTATAGGCTGGGGATTGGGAAAGGGCCACAATGTGTCTGTCTTGCTCAAACTGCTGCACTTTAAATGAATGGAGTTGTTTGAGATGTTTTTATTTCTTTTGTCTTCCTTTTTTGTAAAAACACTTACAACAAAACACTTTTTAGAAGTAGAAATGTAGCTGGGACAGACAATTTGCTTTTATTTCTCAATTCTTGAATCATATTTTAACTTTACATTATAATGTCGTACAATTTCGAACAAATGGGAACCGGCTATGGATCATGTTAAATGGAGACATCACTGAAACTTAAACAATCTGTTAGGGCTGTCCTCGACTAAAGAAATTCTTAGTCGACTAACACTTATAGGATTTTGTCGACTAATCGATTAGTTGATTTAATCGACAGAGCTGTGCTCTTTGAGAGGTGGTTAAGACTAGAAAAGCACAATATAAATGTAGTTAATTAACCATCTGTAAAACTGAGTTTCTCCACAATTAATCCTGCAAAAGCACCACTTTAAATCTTGTGTTTACCATAAATGTGCTCAGAAGTTTCTTGGAAATAAGTAATTAAGCATGAATAAGCATAAAAAATGACTAATGGACTAAAGAAATCTTAGTCGACTAAGACCAAAACGACCGATTAGTCGACTAATCGACTAAGAATCAGAATCAGAATCAGAAAGGGTTTTATTGCCAAGTACGTTTTTTGACACATACAAGGAATTTGTTTTGGTGTTGTTGGTGCACATCACACATTCTCTAAATGTAATATTAAACAATATAAGTATATGTACACAGTAAGTATTAAATTAAAAATAAAGATAGAAATAAGATAAAATAAAATAAATAAATAAAGAGCAAAGAGCATTACAGCAGAGGTGGCAGCCCTACAATCTGTAAAGACGACTTTAAAGCTTCAGTGCGTAACTTTTTGATATTGAACGTCCAATACATTCAAGCCTTTGCCAAATGAGTTGCTACAAAGCTAATTAAAGCTATCAGCTCCACACAAATCTCTCTGGATTTCTCAGTGTGGCTATGTTCAGAAGATTGTGTCGTACGGTGACTTTCCTACGGTGGCCGAGACGGTTCAACACTAACGCAAAAGCTACAACAGAAATGCAAAGGCCACAACACAAGTACTTTACATAATTTAGGTTTCAGCCCCTCTCCCATTGCATGCTTTAGTTTACTGGACATTATATTAATGTCAGTATCAGTTTTCATGCATGTAGCCACTGATACATGTAAGTCATACACATTCCACCGTTTGCATGGCAGAGGCTTATTAGTGGTGTCTCTGTGCGTTGTGCTGCCATCTTGAGGAGTAAGTTTGAGAAGTCTTTGAACCAATAGTAGATTTGTCCACTGTGACTAAGGTCACTATTCTTTGTACTCAATCTCAAACTGATCTATCTGAAATACATACAATATATTTCCAATATTTATATACAGGACCAATGTTGCCAATTTTGTGATTGATACTATTAAGGGTTATATTTTGTTGATTCTTAACGGTTTCTTAAAGTTTTTCAGACCACGGACCACTTACCCAATAAAAACAACTAATCTCACGGACACCGTAACTGCCAAAATATCCTAAAAACAATAGGCCTCCTACTTTTACAGTATATATTACAATCACAGCCAAATTAAAGATCATTTTTGGGTTTGTTTTTTCCCCTTTTATTAGATAGTGACAGTGGCGTGCGCTCTACTGGTTGAGCTGGAGGCCGCCCCACAATCACAGACCAATTAAATGACCGTTTTTACGAATATCTTACCCACTTATTGTCTCTGTTGCCGCCTTAAAGGGCCCCTATTACAGGGTTGCCGCAGGATCTTAAAAAGTCTAAAATTTCTAAATTTTAGGCCTTAAAAAGTCTAAAGTTTGCTGAAGTATTGTGTTCTAGGTCTTTAATCATTTTAAAAAGGTCTTAATATTCCTAGGTCAATGTAACACTACCTCTACTGCTCGTTGTAATGCTCACACAGAGCTTTACAAAAAATGTTTTTATTTTTCATTATTATGTGGTGTTGTAGTTCTTTCTGTCGCTAGGCCAAATATAATTTGCTGTATTATGACTACATTTGAGACCAACATGCAGCCAGTCTAGACACCAGTCCTATAATGCCGATGAGGCAACCAGGGAATTGTTTCAGACAATGTTTCCGGACTCTGACTTATTTGGTAAAGGTCTTACATTTTATTCATAATGGTCTTAAAAAGGTCCTTAAAAGTCTTAAATTTGACTTGGTAAAACCTGTGGAAATCCTGTATTATGGGGGATTTTCCCCATATTTTAGTGTCTGTTATATTGTATTTTATGGATGTATGTATTTTATAATTATGTCTGAATGAAAATTCTATTTAATTTAATTTATAGTGTCAAATCACAACAGGAGTTATCTCAGGACACGTTACAGAGAGAGTAGGTCTTAGACCACACTCTAATTTACAAAGACCCAACAATTTCCCCTCCACGAGCAAGCATTTGGTGGACCTCCTGTATACAAAGAGAAACACCAGACAGACCCTGGCTCTTTGTCCCTTGTCACACAGAGACACTGATACAGATATACAGAAATATGATTAATTCTAATTATAGCAGTGAGGATGATGTACCGTGGCATTTATAATTTAAAGCTCAATCAAGAACGACTCTGACTCTAAGTTTCAATAAAAATAAGACCTCGCAAAGCCTTTTCTTCTGGAAAAAAATAATTGCTATAAACTGTTACAAAAGATGTGGGAATATATTTACGACTAGAGCTGGGCGATATAGAGAAATCAAATATCCCGATATTTTTGACTAAATCCTTTTTGATATTGTGGCGAGATTGTAGGGTTGACAATTGTCGCTTTCTCAACATTTTTACACAAAGAGATTTTTGATAAATAATCATCAGTAATGTTGATATAATAACTAAGAGGGTAAAAGCAAATAATAGAACAGCCTGGTGTGTTCAGAACATGACATTACTTTAATGCAGCCTTTAAAACCAGGAAAAGACACCACTAGTGTCATATCAGGTTATTACGATATTCATAATTTAAGACTATATCTAGCCTCGTATATCGATATCGATATATTGCCCAGCCCTAATTACGACCATATACTTTAAGTACGTTCTACCTGTCAAGTATTTTCTAAATGTACCAGTACAGTATTTAAATAACTCAAAGTGATTCATTGATTATTTTGTCAATTTATTTATTTTCTTATTCTTGTATTTTGTGAGTTATGTTGTCGTCAGATTGTCATGTGTGTTGTGTGCCTTTTTTTTAAATAATAAAAAAATAAAAAAGCGATCTGATTCCTGTTTTTCTGTTACATGTTTTAAAATCAACTTAACCTCAATAATAAACGACTACTAACATATTTGTTGAAAAGCTGATTGATTTGGCTCCACCAAGGAGGTTATACTTGTCGGTATGTTTTGTCTTGGTGGAAGGTTGTAGCGTGGGCCGAGGAAGAAGCTTTAAAATTTTGGAGCGGATCCGAACAAGGGGGTAAGCCTCTGTCCACAACGCGTAGCTCCTATGGCGCCTTTTTGATGCTATCAAGCCATCACCCACTGTTAGCATTCCATTGACTCCCATTCATTTTGACGCGGAAAAACCTTACATCTGAAGCGTTTAAAGACCCTATTTGTCCGTTGTTTATTTCTAAGGCCGGCGTTTCCCAGCATTCCCTGGGTCTTGCTGTCGGTGGAGAGCAACTGCGGTGCCTGGCTCTAAAAACTGCGGCCGCCTTGATCTTGTGAGGTTATCGCTGCCCACGTGTGCATGACGTCCGAGCAAGTCGGGATCAAGTCGGACACACATCTAACCGGCATGCATTGGGCGGTGATCACAGGTGTTTGATTCTGCGCAGACCTGGCTCACCTGGAACAAGCCTATTGTCTCCCCAGTCAGACTGATCTCATGAATTGGCGTATGTATGAAACGCCAATTTGTTTTCCGTTTTGGCGTGTTATCAAGACGCATAATCGCATTTTTGCGTGTATATCATAGGTTGGGGTGGCGGATGGGTAAAACACAGGACTTTCACCTAGGGAGAGCTGGGTTTGCGCCCCGCGTGTGGCGATTTTTCGGCCGTTTTTTGCCGTTTTTTTTTTTTTTTAAGTTTTTGTTTTTAATAAGCCTTACCCAATGTTTCTTTCCTAAACCCAACCATTTGTTGTTGTCGTAAGCTTGTTTTTGTCGTTATTTTCCATGTTTTTGTCACTGTGTTGTTACTGAAGCCTTTCCCTGTGTTCTTTTCCTAAACTCAACCAATTTTTTTTTGTTAACAGGCGTGTGACGTTGTTCTCGCGATAGTACGTTGCGTTCTCGCGATAACGCGCAACGTGGCGAGGCCACGTGGTGGGTATGTTTACATCAGCTGTATACAGTGTGTATCATACACGTGGATAGCTGAAAATGGCGTACAATAACACGCCATTTGGCTTTATGAAAGTGGCGTACATATTTACGCAAAGTCATGATGCCATGTTGCCCCAGTCTTGTGTCTTGTGTGTTTAAGTTCAGTCTTTCCTTTATTCCTGTGCGAGATCGTCTGTTTTCCTTGGATTCTGACGCAGCTCTGTGGAGGAAGTTCTGGCAAAGCAAGATTAGAGTCAGCTATATGAACTCCCCTTTGTATTGTATCTGCTCTAAAGCCACCTACGCTTGATTGTAATTGTAATTTATTTATTTGAACAGGGTACAGTGCACAAAAAAACATAAATAGACATCTTGTGTTGTAGAAAATTGCTAATTTCCGGCCATAGTCCCTCGGCAGGTGGATGTCGCATTAAAATACAAAGTATTTACTGTATACAATACAGATACATAAAGTCATACAAATCTACAGACATTAATGTCCCCCAATCGATAAGCGATTTGCTCTCTGTGCACCGCATCGCTTATCGAAGCGCAGCGCAGGTATTCCTCATCCAGGGTGGCAAGGAAGCTATTTCCCGATGCTAGGTAACGACATGCTGTTATCTCATTGGTTGCTCTTTCGAAAGGTCAGCGGCAACTAGGTCAAAGTTGAAATAATTCGAACTTTGAGCGCAGGAAGGAAATCAATGGAATGGCCGGCGCAAAGAGGTTTTGCAGCCGATCTCGTGAAGGCGGCTTTAAGGTCATGCACTGCATCGATGCAGAATCGTCCACGCACGCCGCATTGCTATGCATCGATGCAACGATTGATTTCAACACCCCAAGTATTTTTACATTTAGAATATAAAACAATCTAATAATAATAATCATTTATATTTTATTAATCCCTATATCCCTAAAAAAAAAAAGAGGGAAATAACAGTGTTTTCACTCTGTTTTTGTTATTGCACACTCACATGCTCAGTACCTATACGTGCACTAATGGGGAGATGTCAGAGTGAGGGAGCTGCAGGCGCCCAAGGCAGTTGCGGGTTTGGTTCCTTGCTCAAGACCACCCACCTTGGCAATGACCAGGAGGTGAACTGGCACCTCTCCAACTACCAGTCCACCACCATACCTTGGTCCGTATGGGGAACTTGAACCAGCGACCCTCCAGTTCCCAACCCAACTCCCACCTGACTGAGCTGCTGCCACCCGGCCAATCTAGAGGTAACCTCTTTCCTAAATCTCTTCCCTGAGGGACACATCAGGTGTTACCGTGTTCCTGCCTCAACACAACCATGTCAACATAAATGTGAGAGGAAATTGTGTATTTTTTTTAGTCTGATTGGGGATAGTAAGCCCTGTGTAACGTTTTAATTTGAAGAAGAATTATGTATGTTACACGTTTGGATAAAGCTGTTGTGTTTTTAGTAACAAGCCTCCATTGTGCATTAGTCAGAGGCATGCCCAAGTCCCTCTGAAAATGCAATATAGGTAGATTGTACTGATATTTTCCCACTCGTGTAGACAGCTGTGTTGTGCAGCTCTAGCCGTTCAACAGTTGGAGATCCTGATGACTTTTAATAGACTGTTGGTGTCATCTAGTGGAGAAAAATGCTAACAGCAAGTGCAGTAACTCAGTGTTTACACTGGGAGGGAGGCAAGATGAGTGCAGAGTACCAAGACGCTGAAACTGAAGCAGCTAAATAAAATTAAACCATCATTAATTGTGTGTCTTAGTGTGTTTCTTCTAGATGTTGCTACAAGAAAGCTAACCGTACTAAATTAAACGGAACACGTGCTAAGTGACAATGTTGGTCCATCACTTTGGTCCAGACTGAAATATTTCAACAACTATTGGATGGATTGGCATGAAATTTGGCACAAACATTCATGTTCCCCAGAGGATGAATCGTAATGAGTTTGGTGATCTTCTGACTTTATCTGTAGCGCCACCATCAGGTTTCGGCTAAATGTCATAACAACTGCTGGATGAATTGGCACAAAATGTATTACACTAAAGTTTTCCAGTGTTTGTCTTTGTTGGAAATAATTATAAACAAAAAGTACTTCTGCATTAGGAACATAGCAGCTTTGCAGATGTGTTTCTGTGATTGACAGATGGCTCAGCCAATCACACTTCAATTTAGTGATTGCTGCATTCTTGGCCCACCTCTGCTTTTTTTCTAAATGACCCTACATTTGGATTCTCTGGACAGGGAGCGGTAAATCTAAACATCCATACCTCAAAATGTCTTTCAGACAGTCTCTGTTACTCATGTTCCTTGCTTTGTAGTTCTGTGTGGTCTTTGTTGTGCATCTGTTTTTATTTTTTTTTTACTATTTGTTCATGTAAGGCACATCCGGCCCCTTGCAAATTTTGATCCGACCCGCCTTTCAATTTAGGTTCACAGCAAATTTTGGCCCAACTAGTTGTGCACCACACCAAAAGAATCAGGAAAATGGTTTTCATGCTGTAATTATGCGACACTGCCGTGCAGAATTTGACAAATTTGCCGACTTTGACTTGCTAAATTCTACACGGCTGAGAAACCTTTTTGCTGACTTTTTTAGGGTTTTATGTTGACCAAACTGTATGGGAGAAAGCTATATGAGACATGCAATAATACAAAGTTAATTGACTTTTTTTGCTAAATAAAACCATGTCAATAAACTCAACATGTCTGGCCCTTATTGTGATCGTCATTTCCAGTGTGGCCCTTAGTGAAAATGAGTTTGACACCCCTGGTGTAAGGTGTCCTTAAGAGTCAAGAAAGGCGCCCATAAATAAAATGTATTATTATCCGTTTCCTCGTCCTTAAAGGGGTTTTGTTGAAGACTTCTCCTGAGTAACTTGAGGACTTGAACCACACTTCTGACAGCGACAACAACAGTTTCTGGAGATTAGATATGGCGTGTTCCTTTATTATGAGTTAGAACAAACAGAGCTCAAGGACACTTCAGCACCGTGGGAGTGTAAAACCACAACAACAATCTGCTTTCCTTCGGACGAAAACATCAAATATATTTTCCTTTCAACAGCCGGCGATACATTTATCAAAATACAGATTTCAAACATTTAGATTATTTAAAAAAACTACTCCACAAACTTGGCTTAGACATCACAGAGTGCAGACTCTCTCCTTTGCTTTCCTTCGATGAAATCCACCCGATAATTAACTTCTTTTTCACACAACTTGTAGACGAGAGTCTTTTATTCTGATTTTAATAAGACTCAGAGTTCCTTTGTCCATAGCAATGAAGCACATCGAAACAAGGGGGCGAAGCACATAAAGAAAGAGTTCCCAAACCCTAGCCATGTGCAGGGCAGTGATGTCATCCCGTTACTGGGGGTCACTTGCCTCCGGAGGCGAGCCATCGCTGTCCTCGTCCCAGGACGAGGAGGTGAACCCTGCAGGGGCGGAGATGGAGTGTGTGGCGGGGGTGTGGCCGAGGCCTTGGTACCGCCCACTGGAGGAAGGGGAGGAGGGCATGGATGTGGCTGCCACAGCGACGGGGTCCTGGGAGGAGGCCGTGAGGAGGCCCGTGTGCTCGCTGTGTTCGGGCCGAGCTACGGCGCCGAAGTACATCTTGTTGGGCCGACCCAGGAACGTACGACCTAACGGCCGGTAAGAGATGTTAACACATTATTATTATTATTATTATTATTATTATTATTATTATTTCAAGTCCTAATTCTAGTAGAGAAATTGAACTAAGTAGATTTACTCAAGTACAGTGTTTGTGTAAATTTGAAGTACTTTACTTGAGTATTTCACGCCATTTTTAAACTTCTACTCCACTAGGCCTACATCTCAGAGGGAAATATTGTACTTTAATGCTTTGTACTTTTATTTATTACTTACTTTGTTGTACTTTGTACTTTGCACAAAACATTTGAAGCGTTTATAACACAATACATCTCCCTGGTAACATTTTTACAGTGTAGTTTTAGTATTTTTACAGATGTAAATGATCTGAAAACTTCCTCTGCCTAATTCAGACAACTTAATTAAGAAAACATATCAAACAGAACATGGATGACATAATAACCAAAACTTGGTATGTAAAGATAAAATGAACATTGGTATATGCAAGTATGAAAAACTGAAATGAACATTAGTTTTGTTACACATTGACTTAAATAAAGATGAACCCGGATTACATAGAAAGTGGTAAAATAAGATTAAAAAAGTGGGATGATAATGTATAAATAATATATATATAAATAATTGAAATAACAAAATTATAGGCAGACAAATAAATGAAAACATAGACATAAAAGAAACTAAAACGAAAACATAATTTGCATTAAACTTAAATCTTTTTTAATAACCCTGGAAGCAAACTAGTTGTATGCACACATTTAAAATTATTAATGAGTTTAAGCAATGCAATAATCTGACTGAGACGCTCACCTGCATGGCGGACCTGCTCTGTGACATCAGCTCTGATGTCAGAGAAATCCCACATGGCCAGGAAGCTGTCGAAACACGAGCCCTCCTCTGCTTCCTGGATTCAATTAGATAAGATTACGATAGATAGATAGATAGATAGATAGATGGATAGATGGATAGATGGATAGCTGTTTACCTGTACGTATGGTTTATAGGTGAAGGTGTAGTGGTGAGCGATGGCAGCAAAGAACATCTCTATGCAGATGATGAAGTCCTGTATCAATTAAAACATCTATTAATCAAGGATCTGGTTCAACTGAGACGATGCCACTTTTTACATGGCTCTTCTTCCTGAGCAAAAGCCATATTTTTCCGACTTTTATCCTCAGATGTGGCATCAAAAGGTCTGCAGGAAAGCAGAATAGAATCAACAGATATTTCTTTTTCAACGTTTTTGTTCTGAGAAAACTTTGGCACCAACATCGCAAAGAAAATATCCAAAGAGCTCACACTTGCTGACTATGAGATAGCAACATGGTTTTATTTGTTTATTAGTTTATGAACGTGCGTCTATACCTGCAGTCCGGTAGACACGGCCTCCACGCTGTCCCAGTCCCAGGTGTGTTTGTCGGAGATCACTCCGACCTTTACCAGGAACGCTATAAAAACGGCCTGCCTGAAGAGACAGTGAAATGTATCAGCACTCAGGCTTATTTACATTATTGATTACTGATTAACTGCTTAGTTTAACTTGAACCCAGAGCCTCGGATGTGTTGTGTATTTGATTTACAATGACACAAAACAGCGAAATTCAGCTTAAATGACTCTCTTCTTTCTTTCATTCTTACCAGAAGGAGACGAACACGACCAATTTGACGCAGAGGAACTTTCCCACCGGCCGGATGGGAGTCAGCTCTTCTTTCAGAGCTCGGTACAGCAACACCAGACAGTACATGGCAAACTGGAAAGAGATAGAGAGAGAGAGACAGAGAGAAAGAGAGAGAGACAGAGAGAATATAGAATAGAATAGAATACACTTTATTGTCCCCGTCACAACATTATTGTCACAACACAAACAATATGTAACATAAAAACATTCTCAAATTAAAAATGAAATTAATACAGTAAGATAAATCAACATAAAAGTGAGATCAGCAGAGCGTCCGAAGACACAAGGACACAAAAGAAGGACACCCGTGACAGCATAGACAACACAGCATCCTGAGAATTAAGTGTAATAATTAAAGTGCAAAGTGCAAAAGAAAGATGGAAAGACAGAGAGAGAGAGAAAAAACTCCAATGCAACACTTTTTATATTTACTGTCCTGAAACAAAAGAGCGAAACGAATAAGACAGAATTCCTGTGTGTCTGTGTGTGAGTGTGTGTGTGTGTGTGTGTGTGTGTGTGTGTGTGTGTGTGTGTGTGTGTGTGTGTGTGTGTGTGTGTGTGTGTGTGTGTGTGTCTGTGTGTGTTTACCAGCTGTGATATGTTGTTGATGATGACCAGGTAGGACCAGGCGTTTCTGAAGCTGAAGTTGGCTTCATCGTAAACTCCACACAGCTGACAGATTCTGGACAACACAGAGAAGCATCCCACACTGTGATAACTGTTGCCCCGGTGACACAAGCGTTCAGCAAACAGCAAAACATTACGAAACACTCGTTCGAGAGGAGCCAGGCCTGCCTGGAATCGATCCCCAGCGAACGTCGCCCCAATGCATGCCGGTTAGATTTGTGTCCAACTCTATCCCGACTTGCTTTGACATTGACATTTTTATTAATAAGGGAAATAATTCCACTAATGAACCCTGACAAAGCACACCTGTGAAGTGAAAACCATTTCAGGTGACTACCTCATGAAGCTCATTGAGAGAACACCAAGGGTTTGCAGAGTTATCAAAAAAAGCAAAGGGTGGCTACTTTGAAGAATCTAAAATATAAGACATGTTTTCATGTGTTATTTCACACTTTTTTGTTAAGTACATAATTCCATATGTGTTCATTCATAGTTTTGATGCCTTCAGTGAGAATCTACAACTTAAATAGTCATGAAAATAAAGAAACACATTGAATGAGAAGGTGTGTCCAAACTTTTGGCCTGTACTGTATGTCGTTTAGACACAAATACATATTAATGAATGACATTTTGATGTTTTGAAAACGTTTAGACATAAATGCAGATATAAATGTAATTTAAAAAACATAATAATGTCACCCCCCCGTTGCTGCCACCTTCTTCTGCAGTGCAGCTCATCTCGAACCAGCATGCATTCAGTAGTAAACTCACAGTGCTATCACCGTGGTTACAGGTCTGACCACGGTGTACTGGAGGACTCCCAGTTTGCACCTGAACAGCAGCACCCTGACAGAGAGAGAGAGAGAGACTGTAGTGTATTTGGTAGCGATGTTTCTTGATTATAAAGGTTTATTTACATCAAAGAAATCAGCATCAATTGACAAGCTCTGAAGAGCCCGGAGAGGACCTGTTTTCCCCGACTCTTTCCTCTAACTTTCTTTGTTTGAACATGGTATATCTATTCTTCATAACTTAGGGTGGGATCAATAATTGACCAATGGCTACACGCCAACCTGCCTTCTTTTCAACATATTGGGGGGCCCCATTGATAAGACTTTCCAGATGTTAGAGGTGTCTTCTAAAAGTAGGCTAAAGTTCATCACTTCTAGCTACATATAGATAGTTCAGATATGGTCTAAATACAAGTTATAGAATGATCAGAGAGAGAGAGAGACAGAGAGAGAGACAGAGAGAGAGACAGAAAGAGAGAGACAGAGAGACAGAGAGAGAGACAGAGAGACAGAGACAGGGAGAGACAGAGAGAGAGAGAGACAGAGAAAGATGGAGAGAGAGACAGAGAGATGGAGAGAGACAGAAAGAGAGAGAGACAGAGAGATGGAGAGAGAGACAGAGAGAGAGAGACAGACAGAGAGACAGAGAGTGAGACAGAAAGAGAGAGACAGAGAGAGACAGAGAGAGAGACAGAGAGAGGGAGAGACAGAGAGAGAGAGACAGAGAAAGATGGAGAGAGAGACAGAGAGAGAGACAGAGAGATGGAGAGAGACAGAAAGAGAGAGAGACAGAGAGAGAGAGAGAGACAGAGACAAAGACAGAGAGAGACAGAGAGACAGAGAGACAGAGACAGAGACAGAGACAGAGACAGAGACAGAGAGAGAGAGAGACAGAGAGACAGAGACGAGAGAGAGAGAGACAGAGAGAGATGGAGAGAGAGAGAGCGAGAGACAGAGAGACAGTCCTCTTACTCTCCCATTGGCCAGGGTGGGCAGCAGCAGAGAGGTGGCAGGTGCTGCTGCTGCTGCTGGACCTCCAGCATCAGGACCAGGCTTGGGTACTGGTTACCAAGGAAACTCAGCAGGAAGACCAGGAAGTTGTAGATGACGTAGGCCTCGTAGCACTCCCGGCAGGTGTCCACGTAGATGGCCAGGCTGGGGTACCGCAGAGCCAGCCACTGAAGGGGGGAGGGGGGGAGACAGAGGGGGGATACAAGAGGGGGGGGACAAGAGGGGGGCAGACAGGAGACAGACAGGAGACAGAGGAAGGAGAGAAGAGGGGAGACGAGAGGGGAGACAAGAGGAAGGAGAGAAGAGAGGAGACAAGAGGGAGGCAGAGGGGGGGACAGAGGGGGAGACAAGAGGGAGACAGAGGGGGGGGACAAGATGAGAGACAAGATGGGAGACAAGACGAGAGACAAGATGAGAGACAAGATGGGAGACAAGATGGGAGACAAGATGAGAGACAGACAGGAGACAGAGGAAGGAGAGGGAGACAGATGGGGAGACAAGATGAAGGAGAGAAGAGGGGAGACAAGAGGGGAGACACGCAGGAGACAGAGGAAGGAGAGAAGAGGGGAGACAAGAGGGAGACAGATGGGGAGACAGACGGGAGACAAGAGGGGAGACAGACGGGGGAGACAGACGGGGGAGACAGACAGGAGACAGAGCGGGGATAGACGAGAGACAGAAGGGGGGACAGAGGGTGAGACAGACAGGAAAAAGAGGGGAGACAGATGGGAGACAGAGGAACCATGAAGGAAGGAGAGAAGAAGTAGGGGAGGAAGGTAGGATGGAAGAGAAGACAGACAGAATTGAAGAAATGCTGAATGATCATCATCACATGATCTGATAACAGACTGTAACTGAGTCTGTGTTCAACTCGACCTCTGGTCTTGTGATGCTGTCCCACTGCCTCCAATTAAGGTCTGTTGCCACGGCAACTTAATGTAATTGTGTGGAAAGATCACTCCCTCAGTGTGTGTGTGTGTGTGTGTGTGAGAGAGAGAGAGAGAGAGAGAGCGATGACTCACGCTGTCCAAACTGTAGATGGGGACCATCCATAGTATCCTGTTGGGGAAAGACAAGATAATGAAACTATCGTCAAGCTATCAACATATCTCCACTGTCGGGGTGTGTGGTGCTACGTGAGCTGCTGCTGTAGATTACCTCATCATCATGCCCAAACTGTACAACACAAACACTGTGATTTGTCCTCCTTCTTTCAAGGCAAGGCAGGGCAGCTGTATTTGTGTAGCACATTTCAGCAACAGAGCAATTCAAAGTTCTTTACGTAAAACATTAAAGAGCAGTTAAAAAACGATTACAAAATGTAAACATTAAAAACGATTAAAGGTGCCCTGCCACACGTATTTCATTACTTTGTGGTGATGTCTGAAGGTCTACCGTGGACTCTGTAACATTTTTTGTGGAAAACAAAGGCCTTGTTTCAAGCCATTCTAGCACGGTATAGAAAGCCTGCAGGAAGACTCAGCTCAATTTCTGCCAGTTCTCATTAATATTCAACGAGCTAAGCTGTTTGAATCCGATTGGCTAACTGCTAGCCAATGAGAGCCTGGCTGTCAGCATCCTTTACCCCCACCCCAACTAGGCAAGCTCATGAATAGTAATGAGCTCAGGCAACATGATGTCAGACTGACCAGCTTTTGTATGAAGTCCTCTAGGTTTTTTATGGTAGATCGTATGAAATTGTGTCATATTGGAATTAGTTTTGCGTGAACACTGTGAGAACACATACCCTGTATTTGATATGGAGGCACTGACTGTTTGTCTAATTTTCTGAATTTTTTCACTGAAGATGGCGAAGTCATTGCAGGCCTTGGTGGATAAAAGTTCAGATGCCATTGGTACTGGAGGGTTTGTTAACCTATCGACAGTAGCAAACGTGAATTATTACAGTTTCTTGGCGATAATGTCCGAGAAGAAGGACCGCCTTGCATTCCTCGGTTCCAAATTATAAATGCAAAGTCTCTCTTTATAGGTAGGTAAGTAAGTAGTAAGTAAAGTTTATTTGTATAGCACCTTTCACAGATAAAAATCACAAAAGGATTCACAATAAAATGCAATACAACACAAGAAGTCACAATAAAAGCAAACTGAAATACAAATAGAAAACAATAGGTGTCATAATGGACCTGGAGATTAGTTTTTCGCCACTTGCATTCTGCTTTTTTTCTGTTTCTCACCACTATAACATTTCTCCATGGAGATCCTTTCTTACCAGAGACAGCTTTGACCTTAGTGGGAGCAATGGCATCAATAACATTTGTAATTTTACAATTGAAATGATCTACAAGCTCAGGGCCCCTGAGAGGGTGGGTGTGGATGAGTAAAGCTGAATGAATGTTTTCAGTGATATACCATTTTCCGATTACCTTTGTTTGAACACTTCTGTGCACAGAGATAGTGCCGTTAAAGAAAACACAGGAAGGATCAGGGAGAGCAACATCAGTCACCACAACCTTGGAAATGTTTAGACTCTTGGAGATAATCAAGTCCAGTGTGTGCCCCTTATTGTGTGTGAGCTCCGTCACATGCTGAGTCAGTCCATAGCTCTCAAAAACACAACACAGTTCTTTGGTCCCTCTGTCCTTGGTGTTGTCAACATGAATGTTGAAATCACCAGCAATAACTACACAGTCAAAGTTAATACAGATTATATATACAGCAGTTCAGTAAAGTAATCGAAGAAGGCTGCACAGTATCTAGGTGGCCTGTAGATATTTAGAAGTATAGCTCGAGGGTAGGACCTTAGCTGAAGAGCCACATGTTCAAAAGAAGCAACATTTCCATAAGATATTTGCGTACATTGGAATGATTCATTAAACAAAATGGCGACTCCACCTCCTTTCTTATCTCACTCATAAAACTGAAGTTATGGGGAGCACTGTTGTTATGGTCCAACCAGGTTTCAATTAAACATAAAATCAAGATTGTGCTTAGTGATAAAATCATTGTCTGTGTCTCAAACCGCCTACTTGCACACTTCAAACACTCAGTTTTAAGTGTATAGTGGAGATAACTAAAAACTAAAAAGTCAGTTCAGTGTGGAGCGATGGACACTACGCGCACTAAACGGGCGCCATCTTGACTACGAAGCTGGAAAGGGGGAGGGACCAGGGACGTCGACCGGCTGCTGATTGGACGAATGCGTCACGTGGGTCTGGCTTCTCCCGGATTTCACAACAGAGCATAACGGGCGGCTCGTTAAGAACACAATCTCGTATTTTACGAAAATAGTTCACCGAAACGTGTTTCTGAAAACATTTTAAGCGAGAAATAGGCCGTGCAGTTGCTGAATCTGTCTGTTTTTTTTTTATCGACAAAGGTCAGTTTAATACGACAATTCACCATGACGTCGCAACAATAATAGACGTTGTTCCGGGTGGCAAAAGCCGAAGCTTTCGTATGGCAACGCTAGTAAATTGCTTGGAAGGGAGACCCACCATCGGCAGTACCCTAATTTACATTTCAACAGGTAAGTTTATTCAGAAACAGACGTGCTGGAAATTCAGACATAGTTAACATGATAATCGAGGGACTGATTAACTAATTAAATTCCGGAGATAGCAATAAATGAAAAGCCTAACCTTGGTCATATATGGTAGTAGAGCGCTACATATGTAGCGCTCTACTACCATCATTTTTAAATGAGCCTCAGCCTACTATTAAGTAGCTAGTTATTTTAGTGACTGTTGCTGTTTGACTATGTTAGGTAAATGTTCTATTTCCCTGTTATCTAACTAAAAAGGCTATGATCGTTTTCTGTTGCTCAGATCGGATGGCACAGACGAGCTTTTGACGGTGAAATGGATAGCGCGCTGTATCTAGCGCTGTAGCTAGCGCTGTCAGCACTCAAACTAAACTCGCGGTGATGATGAAACCAATGTGGTACACACACAACTAGATATGTTTTGCTTTTCCTATTTTTTCCATTGACATTTGAGCAGTAGCCTACATGACGGTCTCTTCCTTGTATAATACTTTTACTTCAGGGAGTGACTGGCAGTGAGTCTGACCAGTCTGCCCCGTTAGAAGTGGCTACTCCGCCACCAGGCAGTCTCTTCTTTGTAGCGCCACTTTTGACGACGTCCACTCGCTTTAACCTCCTCACCCACAGGTTCCGCTGGATAAATTTACTTTTTTCTGAAGGAATCGATAAAACCCTACACCTTGTGCTGTATATCTGGCGGTGCAACCCCAAACACAACACGTTTTCGTCATCGTTTCAACTTTTATCAACAACGTTTGTAACAATGTAACAACGGTTTACAGTAGCTGGATCTCTTCAGTTGATTCGTAGAAGCCGCTCGCGTTCTGCCACCCGGAAGTATCTTGGTGCCTATTGTTTACAAACATTCTGAAATGCCATATAGATTTTCGTCAGATTTTGAGAGTCGGCGAGCCGAGCCAGCAGCTCGTCATTTCCGGTAAGTGTTTTAACACAAGTGGTCCTTTTGGGACAATACTAACCAATCGGAAGTGGGCACTACGGCAGGAAGTGGTCAGTGCACATTAGCAGTGTACTGACGGAAGTATGCGGAATGAGACACAGACTTGGATTAAAAATGATTTTCCAGCAAAAGACCTGACGTTTAGTAAGGCTAGTGTTAGTGTGTTAAAATAATTATCCGTCTCATTTTTTGGGACAGGCTGTAGCTGACGAGGAATGGATGCTAAATTTGCTAAGTTAGCAGTTAAAGTGCTTCTTCTTACTTAGCGGATTCACCATTCTTTTTCTATTACCTATCGCAACATAGATTGAGGAAGAATTGAATACACAGGGCCCGGGCTAGTCTTGGAAAGAGTCATGAGTGCCACTAGACGTGCAGCCTGGACCCGGCACATATCTGTTAAAACTTGTTGCATTTTGTACACAAGCTTCTTTATGAGTCTGGGAAGAGGGAATTTACAGAGATGCCTGGGGTTCCACTTTTAGATGGGAGAAGGAAGGGGGGGCAAACCTGGTTCCAGCATCCACCCGCTGCCTCATCTTGTCACTGAACTCCAACATGAGGCAGGGGGGAAGCAGGGGAAAGGGTGAGTGGAGAGTGTTGGACTGGTGAAGAGAGGAGGGGGGGTTGAGATATCTCCTATCTCCCATGGTCAAATCTATGCTCAGGTGGGGGCTGTGGTGGATCACTGCCGTGCTTTGTTATGTCTTCCTCTTGTTTAGATTTGTCTTGTCTCATGTCCTTGACTGAGGAAGCAGATGTGTGTCCCAGAAAATGTTAAAATTGTCAATGAACTGCAGAGAATGGACAGTTTGTTCAATGCCAACAGTCTGCTGAATCTCTCAGCTCCTCTTCTGACTAGCCATAGAGGGCCACTGATAAACACCTCGGCATTTAGGGAGCTGACTGTGTTCAGCAGATCCAGGAAGTCCAGTTTCTGCAATTCAGACTGTTGCTTTGCAACATCATGTGACCCCTATATGCAGTAATTGTTGTTCCCATCAGACACAAAAACATGGGAAAATAGGCTCCAGTGTTACCCTTTAAACATGTATATCCTTCTGAAAGCATGATTTACGATTGTTCGTTTGTGTCTATAACGTTACATATATACAGTATGACTAAATTAGCAAAACTCAGCTAATCTGCTTCGTCACGACTGTGTGGGTGTAGTTTCATCAGGTTTGACAAACAAGGACCTGCTAATGAAGCTGATACTTGGTTGGGGGGGGCAGTGGGGGCCTAAAGGTTAGAGACGCAAGCTTGTGACCGGTGAGGTTGCAGGTTCAATCCCCAGACCGGCAGGATAAAATCTGGGTGGGAAAAGTGAAAGAGCAGCGCTTGTCTTTTGAGCAAGGCCCTTAACATCCAACCACTGCTCTCAGCTTCCAGCAGATCAGACTGTGGTAGGGCTGTGTTCGATTGAAGAAATTCTTAGTCGACTTAACACTCATTCAATTGTATCGACTAATCAATTAGTTGATTTAATCAACAGATCTGTAAATCTGAGTTTTTCCGCAAAGAGTCATGCAAAAGGATGTATATATTGAATAAGATAATGCCTCATTTGCATATTTAAAACAACATTTACAGAAAACGTGTAATACAACAAATAATTGCCTTAATGAAAGTAATCAAACTAGGTTTCACGGTGATATCTATTAGGTAAAACGTCAACCCTTAATTCTTGTGTTTACCAGAGATGGGCTCGTACGTTTTTTGGAAATAAGTCATTCAGCATGAAAAAAAGCATCAAACATGACTAATGGACTAAAGAAATCTAAGTTGACTAAGACCAAAACGACAGATTAGTCGATTAATCGACTAAGAGCGAGCAGCCCTAGACTGTGGTTGTACTGGGCAGCTTCCAGGTATGAATGTGGAGCTGTGTGAACCTTCCCTGAATAGTCAAAGAGGCGACCTGGCTGTCTGCGTCAGAGACGAAGCAGAAAAACTGCCGAGAGGAAGAGGAGCGCCGTGTGACTATATTTTCAGGCCGAAAATGAACGACAAGCTGTATAATTTGTAAAAAAAAAAAAGAGGCTGTACAGTGGTGACTCAACAAATTTATACGAGCATATGAAAATTCTGTCCTTGGTTTTAACTTAACTTAATAATCCAAACAAAAAATCACAAAAACACTTAAAGGCTAAAGGTCATGAAAATGTATCCATCTTAATTATTAAAAAGTATCGTTATCGGAGATACTGGCCCTGTAATTACTTGGTATTGGATCAATACCAAATATTGCAGTATTGCACACCACTAGTATAATGTCACTGCTACTACATTGCACGTATATGTACATGTTGTTCATACATTGTTACATTATATTACATTACATGTACATTACATAGCCATATTTATTCTGCTCTTATAACACTGCAATATATTTCTTGTCCTGCCTATGCACTGCCTCTCTATACTTGTATATCACATTGCACTTTTCTGCTTTTTTTTTTGCACTTCTGGTTGGACGCAAACTGCATTTTGCTGTCTTTGTACTTGTACTCTGCACAGTGACAATAAAGTTAAATCTAATCTAATCACTACTGGAAACACAAGCTAACTGTTATGGTTGTGATTTTCTGTTATAGTTTTTCCTGTTTTATTGTGCTTGTTTATTCCCTGTTTCCTTGTCGTTTACTGTCTCCTATGTTCTCAGTTGCATTTTACCCTGTTTTCATCCTTGTGTATGTTTAATGCTTCAGTTTCCTGTTTTATTTTGTAGTCTCTGTTTTCTGTGATTACGTTGTTTTTTTCCGACTGGCAGCGTTCACATGGTCGGGATGCGTGCTCTTCTTCTTCTGTTATATTGGGCGTTTGGCATAACAACTTTTTGCATGACTGTCACCAACGGTTGGCTGTAGCCGAGAGCATCAGGTGTGTGACAACATGGAGGCCACAACAACAAAAGATTTTCTGCTGTTTTCTTATGCGAGCATCCAAACAGCACATGGACAGGTGTGTGTTTGTGTTATCTGCAGGACAACAAACGGGAAAAGACACGGATAAAGTGTTGTTTTTTTTATACATAGGCCTATTTATGAATTATCTGAAACATATTATGTCTGTGTATTGGCAGAGGCGTTTGTCCACAATAAACAGTTTATTGTCATTGAAATATGTTCAGTGAGCCAAAGTTGCCTCCATCAAATGTCAGTTGTCAACAACGCGTCACCAACTGGGAAACTTGGTTAGCAAAATCCAGCCCGAGTTTCCCACCTCTGATTCCCACAGGACGTTACGTGAACGGTGATGTTTTCACTCGGAAAAATGTTTTTCCGATGTCTATGAACGCAGCATTAGTCTCTGTGTTGTCTTTGTCTGTTGTCAGGTCATTGTGTGTGTGTGTGTGTGTGTGTAGGTCTACCCCCTTTATCTCGGCGTGCCAGTTTAGTTTTGGATGCCTGGTCTTTTGGTTCCTTAACGGTTTTTGGTACTATTTTTGCCTGCTTTCTTCAGGACTCCATTTGTTGTTGTATCGCTTTTTATTTTATTAAATCCTCAAGCTCACCACTGCTCTGTTGTCTCTGCATTTTTGTGTACGGCCATTTCCCTAATCGTAACACTAACATCCCCCTGCGGTCATCAGACTTGTAACTGTGGCAGAAAATATCTTTCCTGATAGAGAAAATAGGTTTTCAAGGCGTTTAATGCTGTAAAATGATATTAAATTGTTACATGACAGAGCTTTTTGGCCCAAAAAAAACAACAATGAGTCCTATTCTGTTTTCTTACTGAAGTAAACTACTCCTTTAGAGTAAAGTTAAAGTGTGTGTGTGTGTGTGTGTGTGTGTGTGTGTGTGTGTGTGCTGTGTGTGTGTGTGTGTGTGTCCACCTGATAATGGGCCTCTGCAGCTCAGGCTGGGTGTAGTGCACGATGTGCTGCAGGATCCCCCACAGTGAGATTGGGATGGTCAGAAAGACGAACACGCCCGCTATGAACCAGGCTTTGCTATGAGTCCCGACCTGCAGAGAGAGAAAAACCTGGGGTGAGTCACAGCTGATTATTTCAATTCAAAACCGCATGTTTTTTCCAATACGCGCACTTTTGCCGCATAAATTTCAGATTTCCGCGCAAAATATGCAGGGCTTTTTCATGATCTCCGCATTTTCATTGCAAAAAAGTCACATAATATACAGTGGGGCAAAAAAGTATTTAGTCAGCCACCAATTGTGCAAGTTCTAACCCACTTAAAAAGATGAGAGAGGCCTGTAATTTTCATCATAGGTACACTTCAACTATGAGACAAAATGAGAAAAGAAAATCCAGAAAATAACATTGTAGGATTTTTAATGAATTCATTTGTAAATTCCTCGGTAAAATAAGTATTTGGTCACCTACAAACAAGCAAGATTTCTGGCTCTCACAGACCTGTAACTTCTTCTTTAAGAGGCTTCTCTGTCCTCCACTCGTTACCTGTATTAATGGCACCTGTTTGAACTTGTTATGAGTATAAAAGACACCTGTCCACAACCTCAAACAGTCCCACTCCAAACTCCACTATGGCCAAGACCAAAGAGCTGTCAATGGACACCAGAAACAAAAATGTAGACCTGCACCAGGCTGGGAAGACTGAATCTGCAATAGGTAAGCAGCTTGGTGTGAAGAAATCAACTGTGGGAGCAATTATTAGAAAATGGAAGACATACAAGACCACTGATAATCTCCCTCTGTCTGGGGCTAAACGCAAGATCTCACCCCGTGGGGTCAAAATGATCACAAGAACGGTGAGCAAAAATCCCAGAACTACACGGGGGGTACCTAGTGAATGACCTGCAGAGATCTGGGACCAAAGTAACAAAGGCTACCATCAGTAACACACTACAGCGCCAGGGACTCAAATCCTGCAGTGCCAGACGTGTCCCCCTGCTTAAGCCAGTACATGTCCAGGCCCGTTCGAAGTTTGCTAGAGAGCATTTGGATGATCCAGAAGAGGATTGGGAGAATGTCATAATTATGGTCAGATGAAACCAAAATAGAACTTTTTGGTAAAAACTCAACTCATCGTGTTTGGAGGAGAAAGAATGCTGACACCATACCTACTGTGAAGCAGTAGGTATGGTGGGGGTGGAAACATCATGCTTTGGGGCTGTTTTTCTGCAAAGGGACCAGGACGACTGATCCGTGTAAAGGAAAGAATGAATGGGACCATGTGTCATGAGATTTTGAGTGAAAACCTCCTTCCATCAGCAAGGGCATCAAAGATGAAACGTGGCTGGGTCTTTCAGCATGCCAATGATCCCAAACACACCGCCCGGGCAACGAAGGAGTGGCTTCGTAAGAAGCATTTCAAGGTCCTGGAGTGGCCTAGCCAGTCTCCAGATCTCAACCCCATAGAAAGTCTTTGGAGGGAGTTGAAAGTCGGTGTTTGCCCAGCGACAGCTCCAAAACATCACTGCTCTAGAGGAGATCTGCATGGAGGAATGGGCCAAAATACCAGCAACAGTGTGTGAAAACCTTGTGAAAACTTACAAAAAACGTTTTACCTCTGTCATTGCCAACAAAGGGTATATAACAAAGTATTGAGATGAACTTTTGTTATTGACCAAATACTTATTTTCCACCATAGTTTGCAAATAAATTAATTAAATATCCTACAATGTGATTTTCTGGATTTCTTTTTCTCATTTTGTCTCTCATAGTTGAAGTGTACCCATGATGAAAATTACAGGCCTCTCTCATCTTTTTAAGTGGGAGAACTTGCACAATTGGTGGCTGACTAAATACTTTTTTGCCTTGAAGGAGTTGAAAAATGTTGAGTTCACTTCACACAAGAGCATCCATTTAATTTCCTGCAATTTCATTGCATAAAATTGCATAAATATCCCGCATATTCCATCGCATTTTTTAAGAAAACGTTACACATACTCAAGGATTTTTGCCCGCAACAATCACAAAAAAAACTCTTCTTTTCTGGAAGGACTGATATACAGTACAGCACACCCAGTACATTAAACTACACCACTGGGAATCAGTATCGGGAAGCAAAAAATGGTATCAGACCATCTCTAATCTCCATGAAACATTTTTCTAAGACTCCTAACGTTCAGCCGATGCATGCGGTCGGAGGTGATGAAGAAGAGGAAAGTGTACCTTGTCTTTCCTTAGCTCCCAGATGCAGAGCGGCAGCACGGCCACCAGCAGAAGAGCGTACACGACTAGAACCAGCGGACGGATCCACCTCCTCCACTCTGCACAGGAGCACGGCATGACGGCTGCTTCACACTCAGAGACGCCTACAGGCACATCCTAAAAACCACAGAGCCACACCTGGAGGACCAAAACAGAAGGTTACAACATTAGTCTTCTCTCCTTTTAATCTTGTAGTTTTCTGACTTTTAACAAGGTGCATTATCTAGGAGTGATGAGACCATGATTTGTTGTACTCAGGTTTAATGACAATAACTTTAAAGTGCTCATGTTATGCTAATTTTCAGGTTCATAATTGTACTTAGAGGTTATATCAGGATAGGTTTACATGGTTTAATTTTCAAAAAACACCATATTTTTGTTGTACTACACATTGCTGCAGCTCCTCTTTTCACCCTGTGTGTTGAGCTCTCTGTTTTAGCTACAGAGTGAGACATCTCACTTCTGTTCCATCTTTGTTGGGAGTCGCACATGCGCAGTACCTAGGTAAGGACTACTAGCCAGTCAGAAGCAGAGTATGAGGGCGTGCCCTGACAGTACCTAGGTAAGGACTACTAGCCAGTCAGAAGCAGAGTATGAGGGCGTGCCCTGACAGTAGCTAGGTAAGGACTACTAGCCAGTCAGAAGCAGAGTATGAGGGCGTGCCCTGACAGTACCTAGGTAAGGACTACTAGCCAGTCAGAAGCAGAGTATGAGGGCGTGCCCTGACAGTAGCTAGGTAAGGACTACTAGCCAGTCAGAAGCAGAGTATGAGGGCGTGCCCTGACAGTACCTAGGTAAGGACTACTAGCCAGTCAGAAGCTAGGTGAGCATTACAACGTTTGTCTCTGAAGTAAAGGCTGGACTACAATAGAGCTGTTTGGAGCAGTTTGTGAACAGTGTTTTCTGTTGGAGATGGTAAGTCCCTTTGGGGGGGACTTTGGGCTTTTTCACTTTGTAAACCAAATACATGCACAGAAAAGATATAAAACACAATAAAGGAAAGGTAAAAAACCCAAAAAGCATAATATGAGCACTTTAAATGTAATTAAAATGTAATTGTTTTGCCGTGTAGAAACCTTTGGAAGAGTTTTGTTAACGTTAGATGTGCTGGTTTAAGGTCTACAAAATTGAAAGTTCATT
Source organism: Perca schrenkii (assembly GCA_025617405.1). Classification (NCBI taxonomy): domain Eukaryota; kingdom Metazoa; phylum Chordata; class Actinopteri; order Perciformes; family Percidae; genus Perca; species Perca schrenkii. Next base: position 627,176 of record JABUOV010000025.1, read on the forward strand.
TTAACAATGTTTTCCAGAGTCTATAGCTACCAAAAAACGGCATACTAACAAAAATGTTAGCATGCTGCACCACACTGCAGTTTACTAGCAGACGGACTAATAATTAGTATATTCAAAGGCATTCATGAACTTATTATACTTTAATTGTTGTGTAAAAGCTTAACTTTTAAGTGTGTGTGGTATAACGTTACTTGGCTGTGCTAAAATGAGACTTTTAGTACACTTAGGTACACTACAAACACATGACTGCATAGCCATAGGCTATGTATTTTCATACTGTATCATACTGTAACATACATGTACTTGCAGTGAAATTAAAAATACATGTTATGAGTACAACAATAATAGCATTACAATTTCTTTCTGGCTACCTAGCCAAAGGTGTGAGCTATAACTGCTAAGAAACTAATGTTAGCTAGCTAGTATCACAAGCTCGCAATGTTAACGTCTTTATTCAAATAAACAATAGGAATATAAGGTAGTTAAGTTACACGAAAGCCTAACTTTACATAATACAAGAACACAACACAAACGTATTTATTAATCATTTTATACATTAAAGTCTAATATTTCTAGCAAAAGACCTAATTAAACTGTCTTATAGGCTATATATTAGCCCTCCTACACAATCCGGACTCTGGTCATAACATACACATCTTATAACTTATTCCCTGTTATATATATTGTTTTTAAAGTATATCATTTATTTTCTCTCAAGCAGTTCTAATTCTATTATGTTTACATTCTTTTGTTTTTATAGTCATAATTAATATTTAATAATAAGCTATTGCACGGTTCACTTTTGCACTACCACCATTGCACGCACACTCTACCTTAGCACCTTTTGAATTAATTCTTTAAATGTCTGTGAGTGAATTTTATAACTTATTAATTTCCTGTAAGTGATTTTTATGTATGTGATATATATGTGTGTGTGTGTGCTACTGGATACCTAAACCTCGGGATGAACAAAGTATCTATCTATCTATCTATCTATCTATCTATGTATCTATCCATCTATCTATCTATTTATCTATCTATCTATCTATCTATCTATCTATCTATCTATCTATCTATCTATGTATCTATCCATCTATCTATCTATCTATCTATCTATCTATCTATCTATCTATCTATCTATCTATCTATCTATCTATCTATCTATCTATCTATCTATCTACATAGGCCTATCTATCTATCTATCTATCTATCTATCTACATAGGCCTATCTATCTATCTATGTATCTATCTATCTATCTATCTATGTATCTATCCATCTATCTATCTATCTATCTATCTATGTATGTATCTATCCATCTATCTATCTATCTATCTATCTATCTATCTATCTACATAGGCCTATCTATCTATCTATCTATCTATCTATCTACATAGGCCTATCTATCTATCTATGTATCTATCTATCTATCTATCTATGTATCTATCCATCTATCTATCTATCTATCTATCTATGTATGTATCTATCCATCTATCTATCTATCTATCTATCTATCTATCTATCTATGTATCTATCTATCTATCTACATAGGCCTATCTATCTATCTATCTATCTATCTATCTA